>JACXGK010008407.1:0-12862 GCA_016801125.1 Novumbra hubbsi
CCCCCCCCCCCCCCCCCCCCCCCCCCCCCCCCCCCCGACCCCCACCTCTCAGCACCTCACTTGCACACAGCAGACTATTTATGGAAAGCAATGTCACTCACGCAACACCATCAGATATCTCTGCTCTGATCACTCCTCATACATCATTAAGATTCCCTACGACCCCAACACACACACACAAACACACACAGCCAAGTCTGCTGAAACCCCACACACAAGCCACGTAAACAACCTGGAAACCATATTTACAGTAGCGCATTGACATTATTTGATCAATAGTATCTTTTTTTGTATACGTTTAAGATACGGTGTGTCTATCCACATAATTAAGACTGCGTGTAAACCCCAATCATCAAGTTGACCTCTCTAGCCTCCCAGACAACCATCAGTGAGCAGTGATGACAGGAGGAATTAGCAGAGCAACACAACCCAGAGAAACATCTGCCTCACCACCCAACCTCTCTGTCCCTAGTCAGCCAGACCTAGGTCTAATGCTACTGAGAAATGGAGTGGATACAAGGACCAATTGGGAATGAGAGAGACGTAGACAAAGACCAAGAGAGACAAATCCTCCATTTAAAACAAGCATGAAACCTGCTAATTTTATGGCAAGTTTTGCTAACTGAAAGATATCTGATAAGCTTTTACATTTTTTGGACAATCAACCAAATAATGATTTTGGTAAAGTTCTGCCTCCGGCTTAGCATAAATGTTACTGTAATGCTGAGGCAACGTTTACACTACATTTGCACAAAGCAAAACTAAATGTTCCCCATGCTTACATAGCTAGCTGGCTAGTTAAAACCAATCCGTAATAATACAAGCTTAATTTAGCAAATAGTTACCCCACGCTGTGAATTACAACGATCCAGGGGAGTCACTATTATCTGAGAATATTTGCAAAATGCAGAAAGAATACATAATAACGTCATAATTCCTGGAAAGGCATTGCAAAGATAGTGACATTACAGACAAAACTAGCTACTAGGTAAACATATTGCTTAGCTTGTTTACGTCATTTCAGTAAACTCAACAGCAAAGACTGTGATGGGGTAAGCCCCAAATGCATTATGATCCTGGCAACGCCTCTGTTGAAGGCTGTTTTAGGAAATTGACCTAATGGCCCCAAAGAGGTCTCCACAACCCTGGGATATGACACTATATAGAATGAGGTACTTCTCACACCTGTCAGAACTCCTGTCAAAAGCATTGGCTATCGAAAATGATCACGCTAACAAGAAGGTGATCAACAATTCTCTAGATGGAACCATATTAACATTCCCAAATACTTTTTCAGAAAACACACATTCATCAAATCCCCTTCATAGCAAGCCTGACTGCTGGCGATTTGACCATGCTGTGACTGACACTTCTCTTCCTCTACATGAAAACAGCCCAAAAGGCATGGGGACAACCAAGTTGATAGAGATTTTTGGAAACGAATCAACGGATGATTACAGTAAAGTGGTGGCTCCAGCTTAGTATGAATGGAGTGGTAATATTACTGCAGCTTTTTTACGCACTTCTCTCCAACATGCTTTGACTGGCACAGGACGTTCACTGGGGTGAACCAATCACAACGTTTTGCAGAGGTGATGCCTATTTGCAAATACACTATACCGACAAAAGTATTGGGCCACACCCCTTAATCATTGAATCCCAGCGTTTCATTCAGTCCCATTGCCAAAGGTGTATAAAATCAAGCACCTAGCCATGCAGTTTGCCTTTTCAAACATTAGTGAAATAAATGTGGCATTCTTAAGAACTGAATTTGGGCGTGGTACTGTAATAGGATGCCACCGTTGCAACAAGTCAGTTTGTGAAATGTCTTCCCTCCTAGATATTCCACGATCAACTGTAAGTGGTATTATTGAAAAGTGGAAGCGTTTAGGAACCACAGCAACTCAGCCACAAAGTGTCAGACCATGTAAAGTTTCAGAGCCTAGTTACCGAGTGCTGAGGTACATATTGTGTAAAAGTCGCTAACGCTCCGCTGACTCAATAACCGCAGAGTTCAAAACCTCCTCTGGCATTAACATCAGCACTACAACTATGTGCCGGGACCTTCATGGCATGGGTTTACATGGTCTAGCAGCTGTATGCAAGCAAGCACAATGCCAAGTGTCAGACTGAGTGATGCATAGCACAGCACCACTGGACTCTGGAGCAGAAGAAACGTGTTCTGTGGATTGACGAATCACGGTTCTCTATCTGGCAAATGCCAGAAAAACTTTTCCTGCCTGACAACTGCAAATTTTGGTGGAGCAGGGATAATGCTATGGGGTTGTTTTTTCTGGGGTTGGCCTAGGCCCCTTAGTTCCACTGAAGGGAAATGTTAATGCCTCAGCTTACTAATACATTTTGGAAAATTCTATGCTTTGGACTATGTGGGAAGAGTTTGTGGAAGGCCCTTTTCTGTTCCAGTATGACAGTGCCACAGAGCACAAAGCAAGGTCCATAATAGCATGATTGGATGAGATTAGTGTGGAAGAACTTGACTGGCGTACACAGACCCCTGACTTCAACCCTATCGAACACCTTTGGGATAAACTAGAACAGAGGAATTCTTCTGGAAGAATGGGAAAAAATTCCAACAGACACACAATCTTATTGAAAGCCTTCCTCGAAGAGTGGAAGCTGTTACAGCTGCAAAAGGGGGACCAAATCTATATTAATGCCTATGGATTAAGAATGGGAAGTCATACAAGTTCGTCTAGGTGTAATGTGTAGGTGTCCCAATACTGTCATTCACATAGTGTAGCTTGCTGAAATTCCCAGACAGGAAAACCTTAAAATCAAACTGTATGTTGTTTGCTGTTTGGTTTGTGATTGTTCCTTTCGATTTTTCTATTTAACCTTTGTGCTCCTGCAAAATTGATGCACTTTCCTCATGCCTGCATAGCTAGTTAGCTATTTCTGTTAATAGAAAATACTAAATACAACAATACATGCTATTAACATAAAAACAATACTGGGTTATTTTCAGAAAGAGACGAGAAAAAGACAGACACAAATACAGACACAAAGAGACAGACACACAGGGACAGACACACAGGGAAAGACACATAGGGACAGACACACAGGGACAGACACACAGGGACAGACACACAGGGACAGACACACAGGGACAGGACAGGTGTGGGAGGTCAACGGGAGGACAGGACAGGTGTGGGAGGTCAACGGGAGGACAGGACAGGTGTGGGCGGTCAACGGGAGGACAAGACAGGTGTGGGAGGTCAACAGGAGGACAGGACAGGTGTGGGAGGTCAACCGGGGGACAGGACAGGTGTGGGAGGTCAACGGGAGGACAGGACAGGTGTGGGAGGTCAACGGGAGGACAGGACAGGTGTGGGAGGTCAACGAGAGGACAGGACAGGTGTGGGAGGTCAACGAGAGGACAGGACAGGTGTGGGAGGTCAACGAGAGGACAGGACAGGTGTGGGAGGTCAACGAGAGGACAGGACAGGTGTGGGAGGTCAACAAGAGGACAGGACAGGTGTGGGAGGTCAACGGGAGGACAAGACAGGTGTGGGAGCTCAACGGGAGGACAGGACAGGTGTGGGAGGTCTCACCTGAAAGAAGCCCGGGGGCATGGGTCCGCCAGGCATGCCATCATTCGGGGGCATGTTGCCCATCACTGGACTTGGGGCAGCGGCTGCACTCTAAAAAACACAAAGACAACACACTGAGTGTCTTTGAAACAAACACATGCACGCACACACGCACGCACACACACACTCTCATCTCAGCAATACAGACACACTACTCAAAACATTAGTCAAGATACGTGGTTGTCTGGGGGACTACAGATTCCTATATTAAAGGCCGTACTAAAAGCATCTGTCTGTCTCTTTCCAAATCTGTAAACATTTATGCGAAGTGAGAAGTAAAATAAAATAAAATAAAAATATGGACTGGATAAGAGTGTGTATGTGTAGTTAAATGGGGTTTGGCAGTGGCTGGGTCAGTGGCTGGGTCAGTGGCTGGGTCAGTGGCTGGGTCAGTGGCTGGGTCAGTGGCTGGGTCCGTTGAGGGTTTCCCAGGCTGTCTATTCACCAGCACCCAGTAAAGGGGATTACACAGCTGCCTTGAGACCTCTCCTATCCACGCTCTTCTCTTTTCCCCTCCCTCCCCCGCAGTAACAAGATCCTCCCCCAGCCAGCCCCTCCATCCCTGAGGCCGTGGGCACAGGCACTCACTACCGGGAACTGGGGCCACAGGGCAGGGCACCACAAACACAGCGCCCCCTGGGGTTAGGGTGTGAAGCAGTGGGAGTCCTAAAGGCACCGTCAGGGGCTTTCAGAGAGCTGAGCAAACCCACAGGGGCACAAAAGATCATTCAAGATTAAATTTTCCCTAATTCTAACCCTCTTCCTAATTATAAACCTCACCCCCCTCCATAGTTATAACCATCACCCCACTCCCTAATTCTAACCATCACCCCCTTCCCTAATTATAACCCCCACCCCCTCCCTAATTATAACCCTCACCCCCATCCTTAATTTTTTTTCCTTGTTGTTAGCATCCTTATAGGGTTTTTTGGTCTGCATGTGTAAAACAAGGACACACACACACACACCTCCTACTCAGTAAATAAAAAGGCTTGTAATGTGAGTGCAAGACAACAGTAGTGAAAATGAGGTGTTTTGTTGAACCAGGTGCCAGCGAAGAGGCTAAATACTAACTGCTTCATTCAACAAAGAAAATATATTGACAGTAGAAGTGGCGGACAATAAATACCTCCACACGCCAAACCTTCCCTATCTGGGAGAGGACCAAGTGCAAACCCTTTAGTTAGTGCCAGAAACCCATGTGCAAGGGGGGCTGCAGAGGGAGTATTTGGTAAGGGAGAGAAAGAGAGTTTGAGTAAGGGAGGTGCGTAAGAAAGAGGGGAGTAAAGAGAGGTGGGAGAGATTGAGTAAGGGGTGGGGGTGAGGAGAGAGCAGAGAGAGGGGAGTGTTAGAGCAGAATCAATGCAGAAGGGAGAGGGGAGTAAGGAGACCTGGTTAACTGGGTTTGTCAGCATGTATTTACTCAATGGCAGCTGTTAGTCCAGTCCAGTCCAGTGGAGCCATCATGATGGCTGATTGGCCTTGCATGCCGTTTACACAACACTATCATCGCGGTAAGGCTAGAAAGCCACCTGAAACACAGACACAGCAGCCCGCCTCGCCCTGACAGGAACAAGGGATCTCTATGGTCACCACAGACTGAACATTGTTGAGTCCATTTTCAGTCATTTGACAATACAGTGGACAGAATGAGGATACTAAGAGACCCGCCCACACACCCACACAACACACACACACACTATACAGTGGTGAGGGTCTGAACAGAGAAAATAGGGAAGCCCATATATATATATATTTATTCTACAGACTAGACATCTTTAAAAAGCAACTAGTACTCAGGGTTTACTATTCCAAATATCTTGTGATCCTACATATTATAGCCACTAGTACTTATTCCCAAACTACTGGTCAGTACCGACATTTTAACTAGTTTTTTAATTATTCAGTGAATGTTAAATTACGACTACAAGTAAGTTTCACTAGTTGACATTAGAAATACCTCTAATAACGACTAGTAACCAAGAAGACTCTTCATACCTACAACATAAGCTAATAGTCAGCAAAATATTCACGACAAAGCATGTCTACTGCATGACCGCACAAGGCAAAATTGCAACTTGCAATTTAAACAACGCGTTGCTGGCTATGAACACGTCACTGGTGGAACTGTAAAGAAAGTCATTAGTGAGTGATGCACACGCGATTTCCCAAAAATATTATTTGTTAACGATTTATGCATGTATTACACATGGGCATTTTACATGTTATAACACGTTCCATAAGCCAATATACAGAAGAATGTATACCAGTTCTGTTGCCAGAGAATTTAATGTTCATTTCTTGACCATAACCTGCATCCAACACTGTGAGGTCAGTTACATGTACCGCTAAATACTCTAAAACAACTAAAGACCCCCGTTACCATGCCTGGCTTCTCTGGGGGGTCTCAGACCAGCAACCCAAAGGGCTGATGAAGCTAACATTTCGGCATCAACCGAGAAACTGTACCAGAGAAGCTGTATCTGATAATGTGTCAGAACCGCATTGTCGTAACCTCAGTGTCAGAACCTCAGTGTCAGAACCTCAGTGTCAGAACCTTAGTGTCAGAACCTCAGTGTCAGAACCTCAGTGTCAGGACCTCAGTGCAGGACCTCTGTGTCAGAACCTCTGTGTCAGAACCTCAGTGTCAGAACCTCAGTGTCAGAAAATCAGTATCGTAACCAAATTCAGTGGGCTAACGCTCACCTTGGACATCCACTTGTTCCCAGGTGAAGTGTGCCCTTAACTGATAAAGCCTGGTTTTAACTGCATCAGGCAGAGGCAAACAACTTTATGTCAACATCGTGACAAGTTCCCCACTGTGGCAGTAGTGTTGCTATGGGCTGAAATGGGAGAAACCTGAACTCTGTCTGTGGCAATTTGAATGCACAAAGATGCGGTAATGAGATGATGAGACCCATTGTCACCTCATTCACCTGCCTCCATTATCTCTGTTTTCAGCAGGATAACGCACCATGTAGCATGGACCTGGAAACTGAAGACGTCTCAGTTCATCCGTGGTCTAAAGACTCACCAGACATCATCCACTGAGGATGTGGGGGATTCTCTGAGTGTATGACGTGTTATACCTGGAAGTATTCGGCAACTTCACACAGCCATTGAAGAGGAGTGGGAAAACATTCCACAGTCAACACTATCGACAGACTGATCAAATCCATAAGAAGATGTGCCTTAGGGTCACATCAGATACTAAGTGGTGTTCTGATCCACACCCCAACCCTTTTCTAAGGTATCTGTAACCAATGGATGCATATCAGAATTCCCAGTAAAGTAAAATCCACAGATAAGGGTACAGTTCATTCAGTTGAATTAACTGATGTCTTTATATAAATGTTAACTCAGTAAAGGGCTTGCAGATTGCAATTGTATTGTCAAGGGACGGCAACAGAAGGAAAACACAGAATCTAGAATATCTATTAACGGTTGTTAATGTTTTATAAAATCTTTAATAGTTGGAATATAAAGATGACATTATATTGAATGCCCAGAAGTGATACACCTGTTTTATTCTCCCACCAGTTACACCTGCTTGTAAACGCAAATCATGTGGCTGCATTGTTGGTGTCGCATGTGATGGTTCCAGCCTCTCAGAAAGAGCTGTCCTGGGATTTTCAACGACTAAAGTCTATAGTAAATTTACAGAAAATGGTTTGACAAATAAAATCCTCCATTGAGTGGCAGTTCTGTTGGCGAAAAAACACCTTAATTGTAATGCCATATCTATTTAAAGTATTTTCAAAGTCTAAAATGCACATGCACAGCAATGTTCTAGAATAATGAGCCAATGATTTTCATACCTTTTTGAATTGTCAGCTAAGCTCAAACTGTCAACAAATTAAATAGAGGATATGAAAGTCAGTTGCGTTTGTTTGGTAAATATGGGAGGGCTAGGACTACGCAGGGCTAGGACTCCGCAGGGCTAGGACTCCGCAGGGCTAGGACTCCGCAGGGCTAGGACTCCGCAGGGCTAGGACTCTACTGATATGCAGCCAATCATTAACATTTAACATCTTAATTCTGATTAGCATTAGTTTTAGATGAAATACCCTTTTTAACAAATCTTGGGTAAATTACGAAGAGAAAATCTAGTAAGTATAAAACTTTCACCAGCTAAATTTGTATTTTGCCCAGTAACAATTATCATGGGAAATAAGAAACCAGTACAAAAAGCAAATGTGTGAGAATAAATAGTACCTAATTACCTTAACATTTGTTTTTAGCAACAAAAAAAAATAAAAGAACTGGCTTTTACAGTAGTATTATTAGTCAGTTCCAGGGATGTTCAAATGTTTTGGTCCGAGGCATTCTGACCGCAGGCGGACGCTTGGTCAGTAGAATCTGACATGGACCGCTCAGGGTGGGAGGAGGAGGAGGAGAAACGAGGGGAGGAGAGGATGGGGGACTGTTTCTGAAGCACAGAGCCAGCCAGCCAGTCTCCACTGTACTCAGGTAAAGCAGCAAAAGGCCCGTTCTCTTGTTGCCATGACAACCCCGACCTCAGCTCTCGCTCTCCAGTGCCCATTAAAACCCCCAGGCCGTCAATCATCAGCCTGGCCAGGGAGAGAGAGAGGAAAGGAGAGAGAGAAATAAGAAGAGACACGAGAAAGAGAGTGAGAGAGAGAAAGGAGAAGAGATGTGTTAGAGAGGAAGAGAGAGAGAGAGAGAGATAGGAGAAGAGATGTGTTAGAGAGGAAGAGAGAGAGAGATAGGAGAAAAGAGATAGAGAAAAGAAAAGAGAAAACAGGATGAGAGATAGAGAAATGGAGATGGAGTTTAAAGGAGCCTGTGGCTTTTGATAGCTGGCCTGTTTGCCACCGCTATCTCCCTCTCTCCCATGCACACAAACACACACACACACACGCAGATACACAATAACCCCACAGTATTTAACCCTTCACAGCTCCTTCCTCGCTGCTCTGTATTTCTGCAGCAGCACTGCGCCCTGCTCACACTACATTCCATCCATAAATAATACAGTTTATGTTTCCTTCCAGTGGGTCTGTATTCATATCTCCCCCTTAGAAGAACACACAACCAAGCCAAACCCATTGATTGTTCTGTGAGCACTCCGAAGTAATTAGCTACCGCTGTTTTAATTATCAGTATCCATCCTGCTACCTAGCTGGACATGAGACAGTGAGCGAGTGCTGCAATCTGCCCCATTGATCTGGACCTGGGTTCCAGGGGGTAATGGATCCAGTCTTATCTGTTCCGAGACAAGCAGGGCAACACAGAATGAGATCACCTGCTGGCCACAACACACACACACACACACAGTCCGACTCCAGCAGACACACGGCTCTGCACACAGTCCAGGAGAGGATCTAGCCACTGACTCCACTAAGCCCACATTACTCACCAGGACTGCAGCTCGTCTTTTTTCCGCCATAGGGGCGAGAAATATGAATATCAGAGAGGAACAGCACACTGGCTGAGTTCATTAATGCTAAGACTAGGTAATCCTGGTTGCTGAGGTTTTTTGGGGACAGGAGGCTTTAAACGGAAATAATCTGGGGTTGATGAGCAGGTGTGAGAGGCTCCAGACAGGTTGGAATGAGACAGTGTCAGTGTGTGTGTGTGTGTGTGTGTGTGTGGCATTTGTGAGACTGTAGCTGCCGCCTGTGGAGCAGTGAGCTGGCAGACAAACGGTTTGGCCGGTCTGCTTAGGTTTGTGCTGGAAGGCCTCAGTCCATCTCCGTGACCAACCGCTGCATTCCTCCACGCGACTGCTGCCTGTCAACACCCACCCCCTCCCTCCCCCACAACACCCCCCCACCCCACCTCCTCCCTTTTTCTCCCCTCCCATCTCGTCCACTTTTCTCTCCTCTCCTCAGACACTGCTTCAACTGCTTCAATAATTCTGTCACCAGCGTCGACTCTATAAAGATTAGGTGGAGGGTCTGGAATGTGTGATCAGTGCTTCTGGTTGACAGATGTCCCATTTAATCAATGGCAAGGAGAGCAGCGTGGCCCAGAACCTCGGGAACCGGACTCTCCAAACGACTCCATGGGAGCGCCGACAGAACACCGGGAGAGGAGCCTGGCCCACGGCTTCATCTCCTCCCACTGGCCGACAGCCGTTGTGTCAATCGGGTCAATTAATTACCCGTAGACAAACCTGCCGGGGAGGGAATAAGGTAGCACCCGCCCTTCCACACCCTACCGACACACTCCCAGGATGCCTTTCTAACCACCCTCACCTCTAGAGCCTCTGGAGCCTCTGACGGCCCTGTGAGCTGTTAGCCCGGAGAGAGGCCTCCTCGGCTGGGGGCCCGCCCCCGCAACACCGATCCAGCTGCTGGCGCTGGCTGCTCGGCAGTCTCATCACGGCCCCGTTGACGCACAAACAATACCTGCCTGAGAGCCGCGCAGAAAGCAGACGTGCTGAAACCGTCGGCGAGTGTCAGCAGACGTCTGTCTACGTCCGGCTAATTTATGAGCGATTGTGGCGCGGAGCCCACCGGGCAGGAGGCTACGCAGGAGGTGGTGTCCAGCGTTCCGGGTGTGGCACATTACAGGTGTAAAAAAAACAGACAACAACAAACACACCACTCCGCTCTCAGTGTGTTGCCGTTCAGAGGGCAACCCAGCATGTTTCTATGAGCCTGAGTGTGTGTGTGTGTGTGTGTCAGGGTTAAATGACACCTAAGGGAAAGTGACACAAACATGCGTGGGAGGGATGCGACGTGTGTCCAGACTGGGCGGTTTGGCCTGGACACACAAACACACAGGTCCCGTCTGGCCGTGTCAGCTGTTAATGACCAGCGCTGAGGACGTTCCTCCTGTTCCTCCCGATGACCCCGTTCCACCTGGGCCCCGCTGGCCCTGCTCTTTAATTACTGGGGAGAGGAGAGAACTGCCTTTCTACACACACACACACAGACACACAGACCTCCCAACACCCTGTAATGTGGGTGTTGAGCAACTCTTCTCTGCCGATGGCCTTTCCCTCCCTCATTAGGCCAGTGTCAGCCACTAAAGGAAGGTGATGGAGCGCCAGGCTCAACAAGAACCAGGCCCTTCCCCTGCCTGCCACCAGCCACCCACCGCTAATTGACCATTATGAATGCCACTAATTAGTAACCAGGAAGGGAGGATCTACTGCATGTGCACCGGGGCTGACGGTGTGATGTCACTGGATGACCTCACGGGATCTCCTGCCACGCAGGTGCCTGCGCCACGCCGTTCCGATGGAGATTCTAGATCACACCGAGAGATCCTGTCCTTTAAAACTCGTCACGCATCTCCAGTCAAGGATAATGTATATGCTTGAAATGCTAAGAGTATTTCTCTGTTGAGATGGGGGCCTGACGCAATTCCATGGCAACAAACAAGCAAACAAATATAGATAGAAGTAACGCGCTAGTACAGCTTCAGAGCATTTAATTCCACACATCGATAAGCCTAGATAGTGTAGCCCTGTCCACTGAAATCATTGGATTCTCTGGACTGTTTCTTACCTGCAGGCTGCCTGATCAAAGGGCTCATTTTGTAGGCCTCACTCAGACAGACTGCTTCTCTCTCCAACACTTAAAGGGCCAGTGTACTCAGAGCCCAGGATCCCAGTACCTCAACTCGGCCAGGAGGTTTTTATAATATAATACCCTTTATGGGGAGACCTCCCGTGGGACTTATTAAAAATGAAAAGAGTTCCTGGCAGCCTTGGTAGCAATATCCCCTTCACTCCCTTTCTCCTTCTCTCATTCTTTTCTCTCGTTCTCCCTCTCACTTTCCAAGCACAACTGGATTTCAGTTCTGCAGAGCTTCGGAGGTTGGGGGGGAGGCGGCTTAGAGGGGGGAGGCGGCTTAGAGGGAAAAAATAAAAAGCACGGAAGTCAGTGAGAGACGTACACACATTCCAGAATGCCAAAGGCCACATGGTTGGACCTTAAGAGCCTAAACCAGACGTACATTGCTAGCAACAATGAAATAACGACCATATATTATTCCTAATGTGCTAACAGAGTCCAATCAGCTTTGTCAATATAGGGGAAGGAGAGAAAGGTGAGGCAAAAGCATTCAACTGTTCCAGTTGGAGACAAACTTTCAGGGACGCAATGACAGTATCACATGCAGGGATCATTTTAGGAAATTATCTGCACACGTTGTGGCCATTTTCAGCAACTAGGGCTATAACTGTGGTCTATGCAATCTTAGAAATGCTATTACAGTAGTACAAGAACACACACACACACCTCCAAATTGGATGAGAGATAGATGGGGTAGAGGGCGTGTTGAAGGCTAAGACATTTAAAACAGCCCCAGTCAATCCAGGCTGATCAGGTTCCAGTCTAGCCACCCTATTTCAGATGGGGAGTATTATAGGCCTGGCTGGCAGGAAAGGCATTCCCAGGGGAACAAGCGTCCACTCCAAATCCAGAGGGGGGAGGGCTGACCTTTCACCCTTTCCCCTCTGACCCGCCCAAACCAAGGCACCAGTACTTTGTGGACCAACCCTCAGCTCATGCACATTATAGCACACCAAAGACCTACGTAGAAACAACTGTCTGACAGACAGACCGATGACTGTCCGTTGACTGTCTCATGTTATGACACCAGCTTCTGTAAACATGTTGATCCACTCTGGAGCACGGTTAGAGTCAACCTCTGGAGCACGGTTAGAGTCAACCTCTGGAGCACGGTTAGAGGCAACCTCTGGAGCACGGTTAGAGTCAACCTCTGGAGCACGGTTAGAGTCAACCTCTGGAGCACGGTTAGAGTCAACCCATGTAAGAGTGGATGGTCCATGGGCCATAAGTACATTGTATTGGAAAATAATCATCTAAAATCTTGATTACATTGGCAGACAATAATACTCTCATGTTTTATTTCTTGGAATACGTAAAAAATCCCACCAGTAGTCCCAGAGATTTCACCGAGGCTGTATTAGTTACTACATAGACAATACATTCTCCACTGTCATTGTGGGGAACAAACACCCAGTACAGTTATGAACACACCGTTGCTTTTCCAAGGACCCAAAGAGGGAACCGGATTCACACAATGAGGAAAGAAAGCAAATGTGGGACCTCCTAATAAAGAGCAGCTGCTTTTTCCGCACACTGAGACAGACTGAGACAAAGGGCCGGCATTACACCCGGCCCACACAGAGCTCCCTCTCCTCAGGTCATAGTCAGTAACCTAGTGGCCTTAGGGACCCTGGAGCACAGCACCACAAGGGGGGGGGAGACAGCAACCGCATTCCCAAGACAATGGAGGGTCTGTGGAGC
>JACXGK010008408.1:0-22433 GCA_016801125.1 Novumbra hubbsi
GTTAGGAGATGCCCAGCTCGGCCATAGGGTTAGGAAATGCCCAGCTCGGCCGTAGGAACGATAACCGCCTCACCAAATTCAATGTTGGCTAGCCTTTACTGCTTTTTCTGGGCCGTGTCTTTGTTCTTAGTCGATCTCTATCGATTGACGGTTTGCACGACCTTGATGTGGGGGTTTCGTGGCATACCCTCGGAACTTCCTCATTCGAAAAACTGCCGTGTCCTTCGTTTCCACCTGTTCACGTGCCCCGGATACCAAAGGGAGAATCGTGGGGGCGCCAATATCGTCGTAGCGTTCCAGTGCTGCCCATGAGGACTAAGGAATGCCAAGGAATCAACATGGACATTATTTAAAAGCAAATGTGTCTTTAGTCAGCACTCTCCTGGTTACACTGCCTGTGGGTAACCAGTCTATTGAATACTGTGCTGATTTACATCTAGATGGGGGACGTCAACAGAGGGCTGCTCTGGACACATGTAATATTTCCTCTATGGTGAATGTGGCAATATTCAATGCGTTCCGACCGTGCAACTTTCATTTTGGTGACAGTTAACGATCTGGACTTAAGATTCTTAATGTATGTACAATTTAGTTTGTACGATAATCAACACCAGAGTCATTTATATGTTCTAGACAGTCCATTAGACCGTCATTTATTTACTCTCCATTTAATGTTAACATGATCTGTGATGTCAACTGTAACATGTCGTAGTCAAGCCATGTCCGGTTGGAAAGAAAAAAACAAAATAAAGTTGTTACAGGTTTGGATATATGTATGTATGGTTTTCAATTCCACGCTGTCAACATATAAGGAAGTTCAACAACTTCTCACCAAAATATTATACGTTGCAATAACTTACTAAATTAATGAACAGGACCGCAATTTCCCTGTGTGAATTGTACATTTCCTGTCGTTGTGGCTAAAGAACTCCCACCTTGACTCATCTGTCCAGAGCTCATTGTTCCAGTAGTGTCGGTCTTCATCCAGCTGGTCTGGCAAAATGTCTGTTGTGTTTTGTCATTCTGAGAGCAGTGGCTTCCTCCTTCCTTGACCTCCCATGTAGGCCAAGTGTGTGTAGTCTCTTTTTGACAGTTGACGTGCACTTTCACAGGCATATCTTACCACACTCAATGTCAATCACTAGATATTACCCTGGGCATCTTACAGGAGTCTATGAAAAGATCTTTCGGTCAGCCCTTGGCCTGACTTTGGTGTGATGACCTAGCCTTTGTAGATTGCCAGTGGTATGGAATTTTCTCAATTTTTATCCTGGAAATGGCTTTGTAACCCCTCCCAGACTAATGGGCATCAATAATCACGAGTAAGATCTGGGCTTGCACATGAATGATTGATGAGGCTCTTGGAATGTATTCTAATCCATCGCAAACCTTTCTATTCGCCCCCCCCCGTGATTTACATAATTTTTCTGAAGGTCACGTTGCACCGAGAGGTCCAAAGTAAGTACCCAAATACTACATGGACCGATGATGGTAGATTTTAACCAGGCAACCCTTCCACGGGAGTCTTTCCAGATACAAGCAACGGGTAAGGTATCTAACAAGAAATTCTTGTCACGTTGCTGCCCTTTGGGGATCTCAAACCAAGTGTCAAACATAAGGTCTAAAACTGGACTGACAAGGCCGTCGGAGAGCTAAAAGGCAGCCTCGCTACAGATTGGGACAAATCTCCCCTTTCAAATGTCCGTTCCTCCTCTCCGCTACCCTCCCCCAGTGTCCACCGCTCTCCTTCGCTATGCGCCAAAGGTTGCACCTTCCGTCAATGCATTTGTGAAACCGCTCAAGTTTCTTGAGTCAGTCTCGCCTCTTGCGACATTGAGTTCACATACATGGGAGACTTCCCCTGGGGTCAAACCGTGTGACCCCTGTTAAAATAACCAGGGGCACGGTACAAAAACAAATCTCCCACTCCTCTCCCCCCTCGTGATTAAGGGCTCTTCTGTTAGTTTAGCGAAAGCATTTGAGTTCCGGGTGTGTGGACAGGATCACAGCCGTCACCTAGAGGCCACGCCTGTAATGATGTCAGTCGTGGGGTCTACCCTACCGCCACATGGCCTCCACCGGTGACCCCTCCCACCTTAATCACCCAACCCTGTTCCAAAAATCATCTCATTCTAGAGAAAACACGTATTTTCTTTACCCTCCACTCTTGTTTGTTTGGATTACCGTGACAATGGCTTGAGGGAAAGAAAGGTGATAAAGGAGAAGGAAACGGAAACGACCGAGGGCTTGTGGAAGCGGCAACAGAAGTCTGATAAGCTACCCTGGACCATGAGCATGTTTGGCAAGCCTCTAGTGCGTTTACGGCTGCTCTTGACCTGAATCACCCTAGTGGGTGCTACAGTGTTAGCGCGGAGTAGCTATATAGCTACCTGTCTACAAAGCCTGAGGACACAACTTGAGCCAAGGGGACTGGAAAGTGCACTGCTGACTGCAGAAAAGGCTGTCTGTGACACCGAACGACAGGGTCTCTCTGAGAACACAAATTCACAGAGAATTCCCATCAATCACTCAGCTTCCATTCTGACGTCAAGCCAGTAGGTCTGGTGTACTATGACGCCTTTGACTATTATGAAAATATCGTTCTAGTGAGATGTGTCTGTGTGTTATTTGGGGAACACTGCTGTCTCTCCCTTCTATTAAGAACACTGGAGGTCTATCTAAATGCACTGATTGTAATTGTACAATCTTTCTTTAGGGACACATTTTAGGCAAACTTAAACGTAATTGATTAACATGATGAAGCGCCCTCTGATATTGATGTCATTATGTTTTAGCCTTCTTCACCCCTTAAAATAATGTATAGAGATCCTTGTTTGCTGAATGAAGGTTCAGCCTCACCCTGTGAGTGTAACCATGATCTTTGCTAACAGCGGGTAATGTCAGTGTGTGGATTCCTGCCTCTACAGAATAGTACCGCCGGTCCCCTCCGTTAATTTGCCAACACTTGACATCAATGAATGTGATTCTGTTTAGACTTAAATCACAGCAGCTGTTCCTATAGAGTTTCCTTTTTGTTTTTTTTTGAAGAATCATGGTCTAATGAGCGCGTTTTTTACGTAATTTCAGGAAATACGACGCAAATCCCATTCCCTCCGTTTTTTTTTCTGCCCTAATTTCATTAGCAACCATTTTAAAAGGGCAATCAGGCATCTTGGTGGTTTGTGATATTCACCACGGCCAAACGCCATGTACAGGCTCGCCGTGATGGATCCTGCATACTCCACCCTGTCTTAGCTGCATTATAAGCCATGACTATTTGTTTGTTTTATTACTGTTGCTTTACCAGATAGAGGTAAAATATTGGATTGGCTGTAGTTGTGTTTTATTAACCTCAACCTAATAACTGGTCTGTGATAAAGCAATATTCATCGCGATGTATGTGCAATACCCAATAACTGGTCAGGTGAGGGTGTATACCTCTGTGCACGAAGTGCTCTTTCCGTATCACTGTCACACTTTGTAGAACACACCTTTATGTCTGTTTAACCTGTGCACCCAGAGAGTGTGACATGAAGGCTAATTTGCTGTTAGATCTGTCCTGAGTGTACGCTAAACCAGCTGTGTCACGCTCACACTAAGGTAAATGTTTATAAGTGGCATTTAATTAAAAATACTGCCTGAAACCCTAAACAATGATCACCGTTTGGCGGTTCTTGTTAGTTTAAGGGGAGACACAGTGGTTGTATAAGGGTTCCCACCCTTTATACAGGGGTTGTACATTTGTCTGTAGTGTACCATTACTTTTCAAATCATGTACAACATTAATTTGCCATCACTTGACATCAATTAATGTGATTCCGTTTCGACTTAAATCAAGCTAGCTGTTCTTATAGGATTCAATTTTTTTTGTGTCGGTTCTTGTTAGTTTAAGGAGTCACATGGGAGACACTTATTTCAACCTTCCTTCCTGTCCAGCTACCGGTCTTCCTCTTGGCCTGTTTGCATTTGAACTTAGTAGAACAAAAAGTCTTAGCATAATATTCTGTGGCGTCGATGTGCTAAAATGGACAGACTGGCACTATTTGGAACAAATTCTGTTCAAACTAACCAACTGACGTTCTGTAGTGCCACGGTGGAACGAGCCATTTGGCTGTGTGATTTTCTTTCTTTCCCACCCCAATTCCACCATATCCATTTGGTGATTAAGCTCCCAGCGGACTCGTGCCAGTCAGTGGCACCCTGATGGGTGTAGTCCTCAGTTATTCACATTGCTGCAGTCGTTTCTGCTTTTAGCGACTGTAGTTACTGACTGCAGGGGTCATCCGGTGCACTTCACCTGCGTTTTGGAATATATCGATTCATTTCAGGTCGCCCTCATGATCATCATAAAAGCAGCTGTGGCTTTTCTAGGGACAGTGCGTTCTCCCAGAAACACTGTAGCTAAAACGGTGGGGATCTGTCATTGACAACTAAACCAGAAAACGTGAGGGTTGTGAAATAGATATTCCTTCATGGGAAGGCCTCAGGGAAGTGAGCGGCATCACACATAGTTAAGAGAAATATGTTACTGCTCTTAACTTTGGGTAAAGAACCCATCAACCAGAACCTTGCTGGAAGGTACAACACCATTTTGTTTCATTTCCCTGTCAGCTGCACAAAAACCTGACAGGATTTAGAGTAAGGAACTGCCAGTTTAGACGAGGCCAGTGGCAGTTACCCCAGATACGGTCATGGGTCTTGTGGACCCCAGGATGACCTGCCATTCCTTTCCAGTGGTAATGTTTTTAATGTTTGTTTCTTGTGTCTTTTGTGGTTGTACACCTGTCTGTTTGGGAAGACACTTTCATCCCGTGCCACTTACAGTTGTGAGTGCATATACAGTGTGGAGAACAAGTATTTGATACACTGCCGATTTTTGCAGGTGTTCCTACTTATAAATCATGTAGAGGTCTGTAATTCTTATCATAGGTACACTTCAACTGTTCAACGGAATCAACAAAAAAAATCCAGAAAATCACATTGTATGATTTTTGAGTAATTAATCTGCATTTTACAGACCTCTACATGCTTTGTAAGTAGGAAAACCTGCAAAATCGGCAGTGTATCAAATACTTGTTCCCCCCACTGTATCTTCCAGCTGGGCCTAGTATTGGAAGACTCATGCGATACTAACTGAGCTACACTGGCATATGTTAATGATGGTAATGATATTGTTATATGTCAAAAGCTTCCTCTGTGTGCTTGTTCAGTGGGTGAGGTGAATAAAGATCAGCCCAAACCTCCTGGGTTCTGTGTTGCTTTGAATATTCACGTTCGTATAGATCTGCGTTCGTATAGATCTGCTGTGTTACGTAACCAGATCCAGGCTGGCCCATAAAACAGCATGAGCGTGAAAACTAGGGCAGAGTAAAACGGCCGGCCTCCCAAGATGTCGCCACAGCCTTAAAACACTGTGGGGATGTGGAGCCGTGCTACACGTGCCCAAAACACACACACACACACCCCTCACGTCCCTGCCGCCTTTGAGTCTAAGAGGAGGTGACACCAATCAGCGCTTTGTAAACACTGGGTTCCTGCTGTCTCAACGCAGTCCCAGCGCTGTAGCTCCAACAGGACACCCCCATCCCGGACTCCGGGCTTAACGTTCATGTACGTTCATAACACCCCCCCCCGTCCCAGCTCGTTTTGAACGAGCCCCACCGAGCACCGCCCTCTGACCCCCCCGTCCCCTTCCCCCCACTCAGGGCGAGATGATGTGCGAGGTGATGCCCACCATCAGCGAGGACACGGCGCTGAGCCAGCGGGGCTCCCAGAGCGGCGCCTCGGACCCCGATACCCACTTCGAGCAGCTGATGGTCAACATGCTGGACGAGCGGGACCGGCTCCTGGACACCCTGAGGGAGACCCAGGAGAGCCTGGGTCTGTCCCAGCAGCACCTGGAGGACGTCATCTATGACCGGGACGCGCTCCAACGCCAGCTCACCTCCGCTCTGCCGCAGGTAAGGTTCGCCTGAGCCCCCCCCCCCCCGGGGGACCGCGATGTACAGCGTACAACTTTGGCAGCGCCCGCGGCTTCATGTGTTTCTTGGGGATGCTTTTAACGGCTTTGCACGCAGGGATTGGGGAAGGTTTGCCCCTTCTTTCCTGGAGATCCTCTCAGGCGGTGAGCTTCTGTGCCAGGCCTGTTAGAGGCAATCAGGCCTAATGGTTACAATTTAGCCTCATTGGAGAATGTTGGGAGGGAGGAGTCCCTTAAGCACCGTGTGCTATGCCTTTTACTCAGGTGAGGCCTTTGTCTAGTCACTCCAAAAAAAAGCTCTAGAGCCATCTCAGAGATTGTAAAAGAACACCCAAATGTATCTGAGCTGCATTTGTTGTCATTGCTGTTTTCAAAAAGCCTGTACATGTAAAGACAAACAGAATGCAATGATGTGCAGATCTGAGAAATGTTTCTTAAAAATGTTCCCACTTTGAATCTGAGCTTCATTTCAGTAAATTGGCATTCAAAGTGTTTTCTTTTCACTTTGTTGTAATGGTGTAGTGTGTGTAGATGAAGTCTATAACACAACGGGATGTGGAGGAAATCTATATAATTAGTCATATGCAGAGCCTTGTGATTTTGTCTTGGCATATGGAGTTCAGTGTTTTTGTGTTTGCCTCTATTACATTCTTTTCTGCCATAAAGTGCATTGAAGCTTAATAGGCCAAAACTGTGTTTTAATATTGATAAATGATGCAGAATCATTTAATCACTAATTTCTCAAATTGAAACGTTCTTTTTCTATTATTGTAATTAAGGACCCATCAATATCTTGCATTATCTCTGATTGGTTGCAATGAATGTGTGTCAAATCCCTTGTGGCTTTCTGGGCTAACAATGCGTCTGATTGGAAGTTAGCTGGTACTCAATTGTCAATTGTTTGTGCGTTCATCCATTGTATTGCCCTGTCAATAAAACACAACTTGCAACACAGTAGGAAGCAGAGAAATGGAATATCTCTGAAATGTGTTTTTTCCCCTTATTAACGTAGAGATTAGCTTGCTGGCAGAAAGTGTGTCAGTAATTCTAGTCACGAGTTCCCCCGCGTTCTTGCCAGAAGACTTTGTAGGTTTCACTGGGAGAAAAGATGACTTTGTTCCCAGGCGGAGCAACACTCAACTATTAACCCACATTATGAGTCGTAAGCTAAGCACAGACTTTATTCAGTTTGGTTTGATCACAAGGCCAAACAAGATGATACCTCCCTTATAAAATCTCCAAATCCAGCAGAAACAAAACATTGATTTAAAAACGACTGATCTTTATTAACCCGGTCATTTCAAAAATACTTTCTTACAGTCTGCTAAGTCTAGGGCTCAGAGTAGATGTGTGTGCGGTGCTGTGTGCTTCTAGGTATATGATTTCCATAGCGTGACTGGCGGTTATGAATCTGTCATTCAAGTGTCCACGTTTTGAACTTGTTGCTTTTTCGTTCTGTTTCTACTACTGTGTATTTAGCCTTAGGGGGTCTCTCACCCTTTTCAGATGCTGTTATTGCCTGGATGTGCCAAGAAGGACTGAAGTCCTGATTTGTACAGAATACAATACAATACAATAGAAATACATTTTTAAAGTAGCCACCGTGCTGGGCCGTGTTTGAATGGACAGGTACAAAGCGCCTTGTTGATTTTCCTCGATCAGTGAACTCCGTCGACTAAGCGCTTACATCTGGCAATGGAAGAGCTGTGAGTGTCTTATCTGTTTATGCCTCCTTCATATCCAAAGGGAAATAACTGGGGCCCAAAAATGTCGTGGAACCTTTCTAGCCTGTGCGTCCTCTGCCAGGAACGCCCCCCCCCCCCCGTATAATGGCGCGTGTCACGTTACGGCGTAGCGACCGAGAGGTTGTGCCATTCCGCGGGACTGCCCTCCCTGCGCAGATGTGAATGAGATGTCGTCCGGCAATCGGGATTCCATCATCACTCGTCCTCACGCACGAGTGATTCCGTTAATGTGGCGGCGGGGGGTGTCTTTAGCTGTGCGATATCTTAACATCGCGCTCATGTTTTGTGGGGCAGTCGGCCTCTTCAGTCTCGGGGGGGGGGGTCGGGAGGAACGGCGTTTCCGGTCCCTCAGTCGAATGGAGGTCTGATATGGAGAGAGACGACGCGTTGGACAAGTAAAGGCGACTGATTTTGCTCGTGCTGCGATATTGGCAATATCATTAAGAGGGAAATCGTACCTTTCGTCGTTTAGACTGCTTGTGTACTGGTGTACAGGGAGGGGTGGGTCTTGTGTGTCGTGAGGAGGAGGTGGTGAGATGAGGAGAAATCCAGGGGGTCTCTTTAAGAGTGGAAGTGGTCTGATCAGGGCCTGAACCCTGCAGATGGATCCTACATGCCCTTCCTCCCTGCGTGTCCCGTCCCCTTCCCCTGCCTCCTCTTTACCCCCCCCCCTCTGTTATCGTCTCCCACTCTCCTCTCCCTGAGAGGCTCTGGGTCACCATCACAGCGTGTCCAGCAGATCTGTTGTGCCTTGGTCCCTCCCTCTCTAGATTGGTATGTACAATGTGGTCCCCCCTCCCCTCCCTCCCTCCTTCCCCCGAGCTGTGGTCCAGTGTGGGCACGGCGGGCAGCGGTCAGCCATTAGCTCCCCTTGCGTCGCCGGCCCATGCCCGCTTGGCACGCGTGCCCGCTTGGCACGCAGGCATGGCGGCGCCGGCTGCCAAGAAGCCACCGACTCGAGCGCCTCCGGCAGGGGCAGCAGGGGAGGGGGGGGGCATTTGGGGGCGACAGCACTCCCCGCTCGTCTGGTAGCGCCACAAGCCCATCTGGCCGGGCCGGCCGGAGCATTTACAGTATGAACAGTTTGAACATCCCCAGGTTCATACAGTATGGCAGTATGAACCTGGGGATACTCTCCCTTCTGACTCTACCTATAGGATTCCCTGTTTCATTGGTTGAGCTGTCGGTGCCGAGGGGATTTGTCGTGCACTGAAAGGAAAACGGCAGGATAATTCAACACCGGGCTCGTTGGAAGCAGACATATGCATTTCAACAACCAATGGAGGCCCCAGCAACACCACACTCCTGGGTGGGTGAGTCAGAAGGGAGGGAGAGACAACCGGGCCTGCAGGGGGGTGTGAGGGGCACGTGACCAGCCTGTTTGTCCTCCTCGTCCACTGAGAACTGTACTAAAGTCATAGACCCCCAGGGGCCCCGGGCCCTCAGCTTGTGTCTCCCAATCCGTACACTGTTTACTTACTGTTCCCAAAACATGTTCTCCAACTCGCGCAAGGATCAAGCGCTTCTGCGTGTCGGGTTTTCACTTGTCATTGTGTAGTGAATCGGGGATAGTTTAAGCTATACCTCCTCCCCGCTGTTTCAGGTACAATGACCACGTTTGGTTACATCCGGATGAAGGACAATGTGATTGCGGCAGTAATAAACATGCTACTTGACACGCTGTGTTGTACTATCCTACCTCTCCCAACACTTTGTGAGGCTTTGGTGAGAGACCAAACGTGTGGCTGTTAAATGAAAATGTTTTGAAAGGAAAGACTATGGGCCTTAGATTATTACACTGTTTGGAAGGAATTCTTGTCAAATGGAATTGACGGAAGTCAAAGCAAATGTAATACATTTTAATAAAGCCTACATTTTGACCAAATGTAATACAGCTATTTAGGCAAATGTGTAACTCCCGTCATAAGTAAGGTGTCCTTTCAAAGCCGGCCTCTAAGTGTAGTTGGAACTCAGTCTAAAGGATCCCAAATGTATGACGTGGGCCTTTGTCTTAACACGTTCTGCGATGAATAGCCATTCTCTCCTGGCCCCTGTGGGAATCGAACCCACAACCATGGCTTTACAAGTGCACTGCTCTACCATTGTATGATTATTATGGTGCTAACATGAGAGTCCTAACATAGATTCTTGCCACTACAATCTGATTAGATTTAACAGCCAAAGGCCTTGGGTGGAGTGGAAAAGGCCTTTTCTTTTAATATGAACTGATGTGGTTTTCCGTGAGGCCCCTTCTGTTTTATGAAGACAGCTGTTCCTCTGTCTGATGGACAGACACGGTAACTGTGGATACCCTCCCTTGTCCCATACAGCCCTCTCATCCGTCCCCTCACCTCAACTCCTAGCCGCACAGTAATGAGATACCAGTCTATTGATCAGTCACTCAGATGTTGTAATGGCGGTCTAAGACTGAACTCGATTACTGTACAGCCAGTCAATTCTACTGCCCGATGCCATTAATGTTTGTCTGGCTGGGTGCAGCTGTACATCACACTTGGTGTCGGCCATCCGTCAATACTCTGATACTCGGAGCCCTGTGTGCTTGCGAACTGGACCGTTACATTTCCCTCTGAAGGGGTGGCTGTATGGTGGGAGGGAAGATGCACTGGGTGGCAGGGAGGGGAACCCACTGGAAGGGGCACGGGGGGCACAGGGTGGAAGGAACAGGAACCCACTGGAAGGGGCACGGGGGGCACAGGGTGGAAGGAACAGGAACCCCCTGGAAGGGGCACGGGGGGCACAGGGTGGAAGGGAGGGGAACTCACTGGTTGGGGCACAGGGAGCACAGGGTGGAAGGGAGGGGAACTCACTGGTTGGGGCACAGGGAGCACAGGGTGGAAGGGAGGGGAACTCACTGGTTGGGGCACAGGGAGCACAGGGTGGGAGGAAGTGAAGAGTGGAGCAGGTGGTGAATCCCCTTCCCTCTTCCTCTCTCTTTCTCTCTCTCTCTCTTCCTCCTCTCGCTGGATGAAGTGTGCTGGTGCTGTTGGGAGGCAGGCAGACAGACAGGCAGAAAGTCAGGCAGCACAGCACAAGCCGCCAGTCAACTGGTCTGGTCTGTCAGAGCAGCACGTGATTTGCAGCGATTGCTGTAATTGTTTGTGGCACAGTTTCCAGTTTTCCCTTCCAGCGTAGCGTAGATGCGGAGGAGGCAGAGACAGTTTGAAAGGAGACCGTAAATGAAGTTGGATGTATGTTAGAGCCATACACTGGAAACCCAAGGCTTTCTTTAACAGTGAATATATTGAAGTAAGATTCCTTTGGTCCATGATATATTGGGGGTGTTGTTTGGTGTGGCTTATTGGCAGGTTTTTGCTCATAATGTATCACAGCCTGTCACCCATGTAGTTACTAGGCCACTTAAATAGTCCACCCACTGAGCTGTTGTATTCGAATACAAAGTCCTTTATCCTTACCTGTCCTTGAAATCGTAACTTTTCTCAAGAATCACTGGGGCGGATATGTTTTTCCCAGCCCCACACTTGGTGATTTGCAAGCTGCAGCATGTTTCTCCTGTGTCCTCTTTTTATACCCAATTTAACTCCAAGCCTTGATTCTCCTTCCTTACTTTCCTCCTTTAATCTTACCCAAATTGAGGAAGCGGGTGTCGTCTGGTTTGGCAGAAGCCGCTTTTGCCCATCGAGCGTCTGTAATGGTTCTGTCAGAGATTCTTGATCGATACCTTAGAGAGTTTACCTCTGGTAGGTGTAATTAGCAGCCTACGGATCTCTTTCCACCAACCCGATGACTCATTGATGCAACGCTTTAGTCACTAGCTGCTGTACGTTGGTTTCAGTCAGACCCACGTTTTGGTTCGGTAGATGTGCTTTTGTTGTTTACAGGGCAGATGGATCCCTGCCGATGTCATTATCTTTCTGATGGAGAACCCAGCGTGGGAGTACTCCGTCTCTGTTTTGAGTTCTACTGTTCTGCACAGTTTACATGACTGGGTTTTCTGTTCTACTAAATGGAAATTAAGAGTGAGTTTGTGCAGTTACGCTGCTCGCGTGAATTTGGTTTCATTTGGATGTTTTCAAATAACACACAGCAAACTTAATACGTTTTGGGTCAAGTTCATGAATAAAAGTAACTTCTTGCAAAAGTGGAATGTGTTAAGGCAATATCAACGTGTTATCACTTATGGTCAAAAGGCAAATGGTTTATTATGCCTAAAAATCACAAAAAATCAGTTCTGTGTTTTGTATGTGATTTTAGTAACCACAAAGCTTTGACAAATATCGACTGTTAGATGGGTGGTTTTGCCTGGACGCCATCGACCTTCTGTTCCCACGGTCTTCTTTCCACTGACCTCTGCCACATCCAGAGAACCGCCGGTGCTTTGAATATAAATATTTTCTCCTCCGACTCAAGCGTTTTGTTGAATTGCTTAGTGCTCACAGAGCTTCCAGTTTGTGTTGGAACTACACAACCCAGTAATAATCAGTACATTTGGCTTAGTAATATTGGAAAATGAATTGGCTTCACTAAAATCCTAGTAACTTTGTTGAGGTACGGTTCCACTTTACACAAACGGGTTCACAAGGCAGATCCCTCTGAAGCTTGGCAGCTCCTTGGCGTTGTAAGACCAGTTATGGGTCAACTCAGTACGTCCGCCTCGTTGTGTTACTGACTGCTCAGGTCGGCCTTGGCAAAGGAAACCATTTTTTTCTGGGCACCCGCCCAAATCCCCTATGGTTGGGCAAGGTTAAACTCCAAGGGGATTGTGGGTCTATGAGTAATAGGGGAGCCTGTGCTGCACACGTCTGATCATTTCTGTACATCCTCTTGGTTGATTCAATGGCCTTGCTAGTCTAACAGCATCATTATCAGCAGATATGGTTAGCATCGCCGCTGAAGAAAACACA
Organism: Novumbra hubbsi; assembly: GCA_016801125.1. Lineage (NCBI taxonomy): Eukaryota > Metazoa > Chordata > Actinopteri > Esociformes > Umbridae > Novumbra > Novumbra hubbsi. The sequence goes on from JACXGK010008408.1 coordinate 12,609, forward strand.
CTCATATTGCAAGGTAGTGCTCTGCAATTCTTTGTCCGCTCAGACTAGAAATAGAATGTCATGAATGCGCATTGAGATTAGTAAAAGTTAAAGAAAAAAACTTGTCCCGGTCCCAGATGAAAATGGTATTGGAAAATGGTTTTAAGATCGTGTATGTAAATGTTCACTAGGAGTTTTCAAGGATGTTTGATGTGATAAATAAAGCTTGACACGGCTGCTGCGTATGTAGGCTGGGCCCATGCAGAGGTATTGCATCTGCTCCAGCATGTCTATAGATCCGCCGTTATAGAAAATGGTCTGGATGAGAATATTGTATTTTGGGAGATGTTTTTTTTTTTTTACACTGTTCAACCGGTCCAGTAAAAGCCGGGGGGTTTAAGACCATATGCGTCTTAATGTCCAAAAGCAGAAAACCGGAACCTCTGCACCGATGGAGGTCTAAAGGTAATATCGCTGTGACTCACTCCTTTTCAGGTTAAAGAGTTTTGCTACACACAGCCAAACTCTGCCTTTCAGACTTCACCCTAGTTCTTCACAAAGCAGTTCTTGAGAGAGAGAGGCCTCTTAAATGAGAAGAGTGACCGTCAAGTACCGCCAATACTTAGTGCTGCAGGTTTTGTATTACTGTTGAATAACTACGTTGGTGAATGAAGACCTTACGTGTATGTGGGTGAGATTGTGTGGGTAGCTGGGTGTAGGTGTACACTTCTTCTTGAAGTGGGTGGAGGCCCGGGTGGAGGGGGAAGTATAGATGAAGCTGCTGTGTGGTTACCTTAAGTTTCTGTTGGTGACGCATGGAGTCGGGCACTGTGTGCTTTCACCAAAGTGTCAACTGCAAAAGCATCCTGAGATACAGATGTTTGTTGACAACCCCAAGTGGGAGAGCTCCCGGAAAAAACTCACTTTTATACCGAGTCACTATAAGCTACAGCTTGCTTGGCAGGTCGTCAATCGCAGTTCAGCTGTGGAGAAAAGGAAACCTCCGTTTTATGAAGGTGCTGGAAAGAATAGGTATCTGGGAATAAATCTACAGACCGTGGCATCTCCAATTATACATCATGTCACGGTTACTGGGAAATGGAGTCCGGTTATAATTGTAGTTCTAATATGCCTGGCTGACAACATAAACCCAGAGCAGTGTTTTGATAGCTAGAAGAAGAACACTGTTGATTTACACTAATGCAGAGAATGCATGCATTACTAATCAACGGTGTTAGTCCACAGAAGTACTTCATTATTCTTTGACACAACAATCGTTTGCAAGCTGTATTCAGGGAAGATCAGTGATTATGTGCGTGGTAAGAAGTAGTATGAGAAGAATTCTGATAGTTACCAGTCGGAGTAGTATATGGGAACTACAATTAACTTATTAAAATGCCAACAACCAAATAAAGCAAATATATCAAATATCATTCTGATGATTAATTGGGCTGATATTACGGAATCAGAGTATAAGCTGAACCCTCCAAGTCAAGTGTGTGATGTGAATAACGAGGAATTACCAGATGAGAGGAAAAAGGCTTTTTAGAAGACGCAGCTGGTCCCGATTTTAATGGATACCTTTTAGCTGCTGAATGCTCCACTTGAGGGCCAGAAATAGACCATGATGTCATTGCCACTCACTCCGCACTGGATGAGACGCTGGTTCAAGGACTGCTGAAACCTCCGGATGCAGACTGACGAGGTCCTAGCTTTCTAACTACAGCAGCAACCGTGTGTGTCTCCGCATGGCTTTTTGAAGTGATTTGTTTTTGCAGAGTTGCAAAGCCGGAAGCAGCAATAAAACCTGCACATGCAGTCAGGTGAAGGCCAACTGTCATGAAATAATCTCTTTTTATTTAAAATCACCCCTATACGTGTCAGAGAAGGATGTACATTGTATGATCTTTCCTGAGCAGATGCCCCAACCCCCCTCTCCCCCAGCTAATTCAATGCCAAGTGTGCATCCACTCATAAGCAGGGCTATTTATGGAAACCAGAAATGATGCATTGCCCCCCACACATGCTATATATTCTTCATCCGTAATCGCTTCATTGAGATTTGCACTGGGGAATTCTGTGCATTTTGGTTTCTCCTGCCGATTTGATCTAATCGGCATGGATGATGCGGTTCTCTGTCTTCGGCCAAGTGGGCATTCATCTGACTTGGGTTCTGTTGAAATACTCTGGACACAATCCACTTGCATATATTGACCCGTTTGTCATTTAAACATGCAAATAATCGACATGGCCCTAATGGGCACGTACGCTTTTAATCCTCAGCCAGAAGAGGACCGGCCATTCCGGCCAGTCCCCCTTTCCTCTTAAGGTTTCTTCCTAAATTTCTACTCCAAAAGGGAGTTTTTCCCTTACCACTCTACATACACTCTGTTGTTACTTGCTCTTTGGACTTTCAGGCTGGGCATCTGTAAAAGCACTTTGTGATCACTGCTGAAGTGAACATGGCTTTCTGAAAGATTTACTGCACAGTATTGTCTCCTTTGCTCATGACCGATTTAATCACAACCTAGTTTGGTGATATTTTTTGAGATGTAACATTGCACAGAACCGGCACATTCTCTGTGTTCACTCGACCTCTGGAAATGCCTCTAAAAACCGGGTCTTGTCACGTTAACTGCATCTGCTGTTGTCTTGTAAGCTACCTGAGGACTCTGACACTCTCCACAGGACAGCAATACAAGCCGTCGATGTGACTGGCAACGTTTCACTGCGCGTTTGGGCATGGACGACTATGATGTCACTCCTAATAACGGTGGTGACGTCCGGATCTTGCGTGCACCTCTCAGTGACTTTATTAATGCCCCTTTGTTTCCCGCACTAGAGTACTTTCATCAAAAGTGATAGAGAACATTACTTGGAATTCATGACTGTACCTAAAGTGGATGTGGAGGACCTTATCTTCAAGTCAAGAAGCGTTCGCATTCTTGTCTGAATCAAGATGCTCTACGTCAGTCGGTGTAAACGGCCGCCCACTGCCAGGCACTATCCCCGCGTGTGGAGAATTACATCATGCCTTTAAAGACCTGGTCAGCCCACCCATTGATCCTGCAGCTGCTTGTTGGATGCTTCCTGTATCCTCCAGCTGCTGCCTGCCCTGGGAGGGAAGTGTTCCTGCAGGTGTTCCACAGGGAATGTCAGAGGGTAACCCGGACCCGTTTTAGGTTGTGTTTTATCGAGGTTACTGGTTTCTGGTTTTTGGCTTTTGCTGCCCCGAGCTTTTTAGGTGCTTGTTCGGCCTAGTGCTTGATTTGGTGTGATGCGTCTAAGGTAGACAGGAACCAGATGTCCAGCTCTGACCCGGATTGTGGTACATGGACAAGGGCGTGAACGTTTTGTGAAGCATAAAGGTATTAGCTTTGTTATTGGGCAGGTTCGTGTTGTTTTGCTCAGTTTCAAAGTGTTTTCTAACTGTTCTGTGAAATGAACTCATCCAATAACCCACAACTGAAATAACTAATTCTGAAAAAAGTGTTTTTGTATAGTTTAGGTAGTCTATTACTACCAGTTTAAGGCAAAAATCTGCAATGTTCTGTGTCTGTTCTATACTTCATCACCATGAGTTATTTCATGACTAAGGGGATGTTATTTCAGCAGAAACCTCATGCCTCTGATACGCAACAGCATTTTTCATTTGCCTTTAAACCCAGTCTGCTGTCAACAAAGGCCCATCTTTCCCAGCCGGCATGTGATAGCCTCTGAATGCAAAGCGTTCAGCTGCCGTGGCATGTGAGAACCACCGGTTTGGTGTCTGCCGATGATCAATGGCCTGAGGGCCCGCAGAAATATTTTGAGTCATCTGTATTTTCTTCCATGTATTTCTATAACATGTAAAATGTGCACATAATATCGATCGGGGACACATGTCGTCATTGCGCCCAGCTCGCCAGTGGACGTTTTGATTCGCCAGTGGAAGGTTTGATTCGCCAGTGGAAGGTTTGATTCGCCAGTGGAAGGTTTGATTCGCCAGTGGAAGGTTTGATTCACCAGTGGAAGGTTTGATTCGCCAGTAAAAGGTTTGATTGGCCAGTGGAAGGTTTGATTTGCCAGTGGAAGGTTTATTCCCGAAAATAATGATATGATGTTTAGGGGTGTGTGGCGTCATCATGATATGATGTTTAGGGGTGTGTGGCGTCATCATGATATGATGTTTAGGGGTGTGTGGCGTCATCATGACATGATGTTTAGGGGTGTGTGGCGTCATCATGACATGATGTTTAGGGGTGTAGCTGCTGGAATAACATGCTGCATTGGAGACCCTTTTCGGGTGAAAGTTACATTCCGTAGCCGTGGGCTTTAGCTGTGATTCTTTTTTCATTCAATTAATGATTGTTGCAGTTTTGTATATTTCATACTGTACACATGCATTACTCATGGATGTTTTTTCTTCAGTAGGATAATTGTTTATAATGCCGTGCAAGTAATTTCCTCCAGCACCATGTCATTTAACATTAAAACATTAGATCCCTCTGAGGAGTTGTTTTGAAACCACATTTCTGTGACAGATCGTGTATGAATCATGGCTAGACTGCTCTGGGTCTTTTCAAGCGTCTGCATTGAAGGATAACTTCATTCCTATCGAACAAAGTGTGACAGAAATATGAGAGGCTCTTTCCCACTCTCCTCACAGGAGTTGAATGAATGAGATTCGATTGTGACTATCAATTCCTTTCTATTATTTCCTGTGTTTTAATAAGTCAGGTAGTTTACTATTGTCAGCCTTTATTCATGTAAGCACTGTGATTTGTCAATATATAAAGCTGACCCCAGAAAAAGGCTGACAGAGAACATATTGTAAATATAGTGAGAAGTCAAGATAAACTAGAGGTCTTAAATCTAGAGGACGTTACTGTGTATTTAAATGGTTCGTAGATTTAATCTTCCGACCGTTCACTGGCTGTGAACCATTTTACTTCCCATGACTGAATTGTCAGACTTTCACCTTCTGAAGTGTTCAGAGCTGAAGGATGTACTATTGATTTTCTTCCCTCCGCACTCATGTATTCTTATTTAAAGGTCATCGGCAAAGCAGACAGGCTGCCATCAAGCAGGCAGGTGTAGGAGGCGGCCATGTTGGGAAATTGGAAAGCCACACAATAAGCCACATGTCGGTGTGCGTGTCTGTGTGTGTGAAAGTCAAAAGTGTGTCTGTGTCCTGAACCATTTCGCTGCCTATGGCTACTGACATAAAAATATGACGATGCTTCATTAAGGACACTTTCTTCGGAAAAATCGATTTGAACTGGGCAGGAAATCATGTTTACCGCTTTTTCTACTCTTCTGGTGTTTTTCGGAAAAACGTCCAAGATGAACTTTAGTTTAGGATTAAATTTAGCATTGGAAAACAGTGACCCATCCGGGGATTTCCACCGGGCACGTGGCGTTGTAAAACAGGCCTGCTGTGAGACACTGCCGCATTGTACATTGTTTTCACACCATTGTTGTAGTCAAGGCCCATCCCTGTGAGACAGACAACGGAGTGGATTCATCCTTCTACTAAGCCCTGCTAATTGCAAGGCTGTTTGTCACTGATGCATTGTGATGACAGAGCCTGTGCTGTGATACTCGGCTATAATTGGCCCTTGTAAATAGGAGCGTGTTAATTCATGATGTCTGGGACGGAAGTACGGATGGATGGATAGAGGAAAAGCGGGAGAGATGTGCGGAGAAGGATGGAAGAGCGGGAGAGAGAGTGAAGGTGTAAGGGGGCAGGTCCGGTGGGATGGTAGGTCTGTATCGTCCCACCTACAGACAGGCGGTAATCCTGGTCAGCCTATATCACCCCATCTACAGACAGGCGGTAATCCTGGTCAGCCTATATCACCCCATCTACAGACAGGCGGTAATCCTGGTCAGCCAGTATCAACCTATCCACAGACCAGTGGTAATTCTGATCAGCCTATATCACCCCATCTACAGACAGGCGGTTATCCTGATCAGCCTATATCACCCCATCTACAGACAGGCGGTTATCCTGATCAGCCTATATCACCCCATCTACAGACAGGCGGTTATCCTGATCAGCCTATATCACCCCACCTACAGACAGGCGGTAATCCTGGTCAGCCAGTATCAACCTATCCACAGACCAGTGGTAATTCTGATCAGCCTATATCACCCCATCTACAGACAGGCGGTTATCCTGATCAGTCTATATCACCCCATCTACAGACAGGCGGTAATCCTGGCTGTAATTCAGCCCCGTGCTTTGCAGTTTTCCTCTTCTCACATACCCATTCACTTTCCATCCTTTCATAGTTTAATCCATGCTGTAGCTATTGGTTTTTGAGCTTTTGTCCAAGACGTTTCATTTCGTGTTCTCTGCCCATGAGTGGTCCAGAGGCTCTCGTGGAAGGAGGGGCTGTGTTTGGTCTGAATTCATCACTTCCTTCTGGAGCTGCCAGCTGAAATCTGGTTAAATTATGAATGTATTCATTGATATGTAAGACATGGGGAATTTTAATAAAATTTGCTGTACAAAAATAACGCTTAGAAGGCTAGATTGTGTAGAAATAAAGTCAAAGGCTTTTCCTTTTTTTGTGAAATAATAATAATCTTGTAGGTGTCTCATAATATCATAATGGCCACTGTGTGAATTAATACTGATACCTTTAAGTGTTTATTCTACATTCAGGATGTATAACAATGATTACATCCCACGTCCACATAGCTGTATGGGTTCAAATTCAGGGGAGGCCATCAGAAGGAAGTTGGTGAAGTACTAGAAGCTGGTGGAAGTCCGGGATGGAGAGCAAGGTGTGAGCCCCGGGGGGAGGTGAACAGGGGGAAGGTGAATGGTTCTCAGGCCACGACAGCGGAAGCAGAAAGAACCTCCAGGTGGCTGTGGATCTGTGTTGCCCGGCGAGGGTGTGTGACATTGACAGAACCTGAATCCCCTGACCATCTCAGGCTGCAGCATTGATGTGTTGTTCAAATAGGGCTGCTGATTTCATCAGGTGTCAATCCACATTCTGTAATCTGGTGTCAATCCACTTCACCTACTGTAGTTCATTGGTCTTCAAGCTTTACCGAGAGCTCCTCAAAAAGAGAAACTTTTCTGCCTAGTTGTTTGAAAGTACTTGCGAAATGTTACTAGCAACCAAGCCGTACGTCGGACGTACCACGCGCTGAGAAATCATCGTCGAGTATCATTTTGAAGGTCAATAATGTCTTCACAGGCGTGGGGTATGTTAGTGTTGTATGCCGGAGCTGGGAGCCTTGCCGTGTGCAAAACCTGTGAGATTTGTTTCGTGACAGTTTTCGTTGGAACAGGGGACACTGTACCTACGAGTAACCCTCAATCCACCTGTTGGAGGCTCCTGCCGTGGGTCATGTTTGTGTAGCAAATGCGCTCGCATGAAACAAACCGAGGAAGGAAAGGCGGTCTGTTACGAACAAAGGACTTCCCTGTTCACCTGTTCAATGTGTTTTTAAATGTACATTTTCAGTGATATTTGTTAGACGTACATTTGAGGCTAGTGTTATCAGTGTATGATATTGAGGGGGATCCGGTCCCTCCCTGTGGCTGACATAGCATAGCATAGCATAGCTCTGATGCTGGAGCCCGTGGTTCTGTCCTGTGCGGCCCCGGTCAAGCCTCTGTTCTACACTGGGAGGCGGGTCATACGACGATCTGACATTGTATTAATTCAGCCCCGGTTAGCCTAGTGCTAATGCAGCCCTGTGCCGCCCCCTCTGCTAATGGAGTCGTTGAGTGTGTTCACGCAGGGTTTGAATCATCTCGCCGCAGCAGATCGCCACGGACACCATGCAGGCACACTCACCCACATGCGTGTGAGCACCAAAATGTCAGCATATCAAAATGTCAATATTTACTCCATTAAAAGTTGTATTTCCCCAAACTGCAAATCCTAACCTTGACTCCAACCCCCCTATCCGAAAATAGCCTTTTTCCTTATAGGGACAGATGAGACACTACCAAGGTCAAATGTTCGTTGTTCTGCTATTCTTTCAGGGATTTTATCCTATCTGTATTGTATGCAATGTATAATTTTTAGAAACAAATGTATTTTCTTATATCTGCTGTCAATTTACACCTAAAAGAAAGAGAAGCCATTGGAGAATAATTACTTAGTATTAAAAATTCTGGTTTTAGAAGTGAAGCAAGTCACATCCTTTCAGGACTATGTGACACACAGCTGTCTAACTGACAGCTCTAGTTCTATTCTGCCAAAGTAGGTCGCAGCACGCCCCCCCCCCCCCCCCCCCCCGTAGTGTCCAACATACATCCACATAAAGACAGAGGGAGGGAGACAGAGGGAGATAGAGAGAGAGAGAGTGGGAAAGAAAGAAAGAGTGAGCCTATAGGTCTTTAGTTTTCGCTTCATTTCCTCTGCGGAGGTCCACGGTCTGAGGAATCAGGGGGCTGGGGTTGGGGCAGAAGTGTGCTCTGGGTCATCACAGAACTGGCCAAGTAAAGAGGGAAGACGTCATATTACAGCGGTTGAGACTGCAGCTGTCAATGTAGACAGGGGCCGGGAACCAAGCCAAGTCCATAACAAACAGCATCTTGCTTTCATTTGTTTGGGATGATATTAGCACCAGCTTAAGTCTATGGAAATCTGTTGAGTCAACCCTAATACAGTATGTTGTAAACTTAATTAAATGCATGTTATGCTCCACTGCTATTTTTATCATTCTAAACAGAGACATGTATTATTTGTTGGTGAAAAGTTCAGCCTGAGCTGAAAAAACAGCTCCCCCTCATAATTTGCTAAAAATAAACTTTTTTTTTGTCAAAGCGTAGCGTGATCTTCCGTTTAACAGTAAAAGCCAAAAGGGTTTTAAATAGACCGGCCTTTTCTGATTCCCAAATTGTAGCCTACTTCTAGTGCAATCTTTTCTGAAGGGTGGCACAGTATCCCTATAATGACACTAGGGTGCGATTTGAGGCCTAACTCTGTCTTACCAGTGGCATGGTACACTCCAGCAGCCATGGACACTCTCCATTTAACTCCAAAAAAACAATTAATGATGTCGGCAGACAGACAGACAGCAGACAGACAGACAGACAGACAGCAGACAGACAGACAGCAGACAGACAGACAGCAGACAGACAGGGACCGGCAGACAGACAGACAGACACCGGCAGAAAGACAGACACCGGCAGACAGACAGGGACCGGCAGACAGACAGACAGGGACCGGCAGACAGACAGACAGGGACCGGCAGACAGACAGACAGGGACCGGCAGACAGACAGACAGGGACCGGCAGACAGACAGACAGGGACCGGCAGACAGACAGACAGGGACCGGCAGACAGACAGACAGACACCCTTCTCTTTACTGTATCTGTCACCCTTCTCTGTACTGTACCTGTCACCCTTCTCTGTACTGTACCTGTCACCCTTCTCTGTACTGTACCTGTCACCCTTCTCTGTACTGTACCTGTCACCCTTCACTTTACTGTACCTGTCATTCTTACATTTCTGTCTAATAAAAAAGAAGGAATAAAAAATACAACATAAATAAAGAAACAATAATAACCTTTCTTTCTCTGTCTCTTTCTGGCTCTCTCTTGTATTCATCCCCTCGGAATATAAAGACTGTTGTCTGGTATATATTTAGAAAAATCTTTTGTGGCCTTTCGCTGCGTGTGTGATAAAGCCAAACGGGTGACGGTGCTGCTGAGAAACGTCAGAATCACCTGTGTGAGTCAGACCCAGAGTCTGTTCATGCCACGCTCTGTGCCGTGTGCAATGGATGTGGCGTCAAGACCCCTGGCCCCGCCACTGGACCCCTGGCCCCGCCACTGGACCCCTGGTCCCGCCACTGGACCCCTGGCCCCGCCACTGGACCCGCCACTG
>JACXGK010008409.1:0-22496 GCA_016801125.1 Novumbra hubbsi
TATCACCCATGCATTTATATGTTGCGTACAATGTCACTACAAGTGCATTCAGTGTTTGGACGATTTTAGACGGCAATGGTAAATGGGAAGCTAATGAATACATATCCAAATGTGATTCCCAGAGAGCAAAGTAATCCTGTAGTGACTTTTAATGTCATGACCTTTGTGTGATCCTGGATGACCTTTTTAAAATGCAGCTGTCTTTTTTTGTTTCTCAGTGCAATTACATTTTATTTAATTCAGTTTTTTTTTTTTTTTTTTTTGCCCTCTCCTGGATGACTACGGGTTTAGGTTCTCATGAGGGCCAATGTAATTACTTTCTTTCTATCCCGGGAACCTGTGTGTATGTGTGTCTCTGTGTGTGGGTTTGCTCAAACTAACTCAACAACTTCAATGACATTTGATGACTCTGGATGGCCTGCTTTCAGCAGGGAGACTACATGAAGGCACAATGTATGGTGAAATCATCACCATGCTTAAAACCTAAGCTATACCAGCTGGAAGGAGATGATGTTATTTGACGTACCCAGATCCGGTAAAGGACATGTGATCCAGTTAAGGACAACAACAGTTGAAAATACCTCTAAACACAGCCAGGGCAGTCAATCAGAATATCCGGTTCAGCCAGGATACCTGAGTGGTAATTGGCCAGCAATGTGTTGGAACTGCATTTGGAATTTTGTGTTGTGGTCAGATGAGACAAACATTTTACGTTTGGGTTTTGTTGAAATTACGTATGTAAAGCCATTAATCCTTGACCCAGATAACCCTAGGCTAGAGGGATGAATGGAGAGGGAGAGATAGAGGGAGCGAGATTGAAACAGGGGGAGAGGGACATGAATAGAGAGAATGAGAGGAATGAAATATTTAGAAGGTTGAATAAAAGATCGGCAAGGGAGGGAGATAGAGAAAAGGGAGAAGGAGAGAGGGATGGAGAGAGAGGAAGAGAGAGAAGAGGGAGGGAGAGAAGATGGAGAGAGATAAATGGATGGAGAGAGAGGAGAGGGGGAGAGAGGGATGGAGAGAGGAGAGCGAGGAGAGTGAAGAGAGTTTCAAGATCATGCCTAAAATCTTGACCCATGAGTAGATCACTCTGTTTTACAATAAGGCGTCAGGAAGGAAGCATAGACTGGAATGTGTCTCTAAATGATGACATGGATACTTAATATTAGTCTTGTTAGATTCTCAGGTTAGCTTTCCAACTCCAGTCAGCATGACTGACAAATCATCAAGATGCATCCTCTCAAAGAATGTGCTTAACTGACACAAAACCGTTACAAAACTGGTTAGTTCATGTACATTCTAGGACACACATTCTAAATTAATTGAATTAGCATAATAGGAATGACAAATGTGTTTTTATTAAAAACACTAAAAGCAGTAATGAGGCTTTCACAAACTCTTCCACAGTTCCTTCATTACACGATCAAAGACATATGAAACCCGGAAGCCCCTCGAAGTCAAGAACCACAGAGAACAAAGCCGGATTACGTGTGAGCCAATTATATTTGTGACCCTTGTATATCTTGTCGACAGTAGTCGTCGAATTATGGTAAGCATCACCACGGTAACAAGGGTCTGACAACAAGTTTGGAGTACGTCAGAACCAGGGATTCAAGCAAACTTAAGATTCTGTATGTCTTTACATTACATGCATACACTGTCGGCTACGTGACACTTTAGCATTTTCTCTGTTTCAAGCACGAGGCGGTGAGCCATATTGGGTAATATGACTTTATGTTTCCTCAAAGGAAATGCCCACTCTGTGACGTGATAATGTCTAAATTGTCAATTGCCTCCTGAATTTTCTTTGTAAAACAATGCCTTCATTATTTCTTTTACTCAGGCAAAAGTAAAACAAATATACATTGTCCACTGTACATGAAATATTATTTGTTTGGGAAAAGAAAACTATATTAAAATCAGATTTTGTATTTATTTCTAGGTTTTCTGCTACCAGGCAACTGGGTTTTTGCTACCTGTGGTGAACATAATGACAACCAACCAATGGATTTCTCTGGTGGACAGAAGGATCTATACACCGCAAGTCAATGGTTCATATTCACACTTTTTGTTAGTTAAGGGGTTCTTAATGGAACCGTTCAATGTTTAATATAGCGGGTTGCTAGACAAACTCTGGAAAGGTGCGATGACTAGGATGATTAATGAAGCCACATCTTCTCTATTTTAATCATAGTCATATAAGTTATGTTATCATTAAATAACTTAAATGTATCATAAATAAAGTAAAAAAACATGCTAAAATCTTATACATAATAATTCACATTATAAAGTATTCAGGACTTTGGTAGAGATCACAGATTTGAGTCCTCTTACCTTTAAAAGCTTTGTACATCTGTATTTAGGCAGTTTCTCACATTCTTCCTCTAAAGCTCTGTCAGATTTGTTGGAGAGCACTGTAACCTGCATTCATCAGTACTCCCACGCAGATGTTCAATGGGGTTCAGGTTTGGGCTTTGGGCTACACAAGGACATTCTCAGACTTCTCCTGCAGCCATTACATCTTTGTCTTGGCTCTGTGCTTCTGCTGGTTGAAGAGGTGAAAGAAGTAGCTGTGGTCAAGTCTGTGGTCAAGTGTGATTTAGATTGAGTTCTCTTCAAGGATCTCTCTGGATTTTCTGCCTTTCATCCTTCCCTCAATCCAGACCAGTCTTCCAGTCTCTGACTTCCCATTAGCAGGATCCTAATCCTAAAGCGTAATAGTTCGGTTTGGGTCTAATCGGATCAGAGAATTTTTTTCTTTGCGTCCTCAGAGTGCTCCGAAGGGCTTTTTTATATGCCTTTTACACAGGAGGGTCTTCCTTCGAGCCACTCAAACATTAAGGCCTAATGGTGCTGCAGAGAAACTCTGTTAGATTGGGCATTGGGTTTTTGGTCACCATTCTTACCTAGTTATTCAGTTTGACCGAACTGCCAGCTCTAGTAATAATGAAGCCCACTGTGCTCCTGGGATCTTTCAATACTTTAGCCATTTTTTCATAACCTTCCCCACATCTATGCCTCGACAGAATTTTATCTTCGAGGTCTATGGAGAGTTCATTAGACTTCATGGCTTGGTGTTTCCTCTGACGTTCACTGTAAAGTGTGGGACCAAATAAAGACAGGTGTTCCTTTCAAAATCATGTCTCAAAAATTGTATTTGCCACAAGTTTCTAGAAACATAAGGATGTTGATGAACATAATTTCATAGCAATGCTTTGCACATATAGAACGTCATATTCCCAAGGTCTCAAAGTTTTTCACGTTCATCACATCCAATGCGTGATCTAATGATTAACATTTTCAATTTAACTCATTTACAATAAACAATCAGATAATGATTTGGAGATGGATAACTGTTTAGACAATGTTCATATCTTGTTCATGAAAAAATTTGGGTTCATCTTGAAAATAATTTGTTATTTTGAAACCATAAAATTACAAGGTTTCTGAGCGTACACTGGATATTGTTCTCAGATCAAAGCAATGTGATGGTCTTCTTATACAATGGATATGATAAATTACATCAATAATATTTGTCTTCTCTGCCTAGAGGGGTAGATGGACACCATGCGTTTGCTAGTTATTTATTAAAAAATATTTTGCTAGAATAAGTCTAAGCATTGTTTGGCTTATGACTTCAAATGGTGTTTGCACCCAGACACAATGCTGACTTTGAACACAAGACATCATTGGCACCAGATATTTCTGATTCTATTAAAGGTCTATACCTCTGGTTTGTAGGTAGGGCATGTTTTCGATAATTCGTCTGAAGATCATCTTTGCCAATTTTGGGAAAGATCGAACAAGATTTGTGACCTGTGAAACTTTTTTAAGCATTTTGAGAAAATCCAATATAGTAGAAAGTCTATATAACCGCAAATGGACGCCATGGGTTGCTTTGAACTCACCATGACCTAAGGAATCAAATGGTACCTAATTTACATAGGTAAACGCTCCTCCAAAATTAACCCGCTGGTGGTGCCATAGTGGGTGAGACACAGACATGAAACCTGGTGAAAAGAAAGGGGAACAATAATGCCCGATTTCCCCACGTTTTTACCACAAGGGTCTATGGGATGCCATAGACTCCAATGACAGAAGAAGAAGGTTGAAACGTTCAAACACAATGGGTGCCCTGCATCCTTGCTTCTTGGCCCCCAATGAGACAAACCCTCAGAAGCCTTATCGATTGACCTTTTTTAACTACATCAGGCAGAACATCAAGCCCATTGTAACAATTGATCAGTACAGACAATTCGAGGTCCCCACCGCAGACTTTTAACGCGCAGCTCCTGGGATGAGGCACCCTGTCATTTAACCAGTGGCACTTTCGCGTATCAACGTTGGAGCTTCCCTTTAGACCCGAGGGCAATAAGGCCTGAGACGCACCGGCACAGACGTGTCGTGGGCGTCTTTGATCATGCCGGCCTCCCTCCGCCAGTCAGACAGGCGGGCAAACGCAGCGAGGCAGAACGTCCCTTTGAAGATCTCCATCATCTGCCGGTGATGAGGTTATTATGATGTCGCTCTTTCACTTCCAGGCGGTACATGTAGTGAGGGCACGTTTCCAGCAAGAGGGGTATTCTGGAATATTCCTGCCTTGACAGTTGGGGGTGATGACGGCGTGAACATTGGTATGTTTTACTCCTCTTGAAAGATCTTGTAATTTGATTGCCTCCACTGATTTGATGTGATTACTATGGAGTTCTTGCATCAGATGAAATCCTGGGATTAATCGAAGTCACATGATTAATAGGATTTCATTACGTCGACTGTTATAATACAGTTTCTTTTTATGTTTAAATAGCTAATGCAAATTTATTTCATTTCCCCTGGAAAAGGAAGTTTAATATCTGCTCACCAAAGATTTTGAAACACCTTTACTCAGTGTGTCAATCTTTCTGATCTGCTATCCACTTTGAATTATAATGGGGTTCCTCTATAATGTCAGATCAGATCTATAGACTTTGTGCTAGCCTCTGGCAATTCATACAGTTATTGGGCCCACAACAAAGGAAACAAACCAGCACTGGCCGAGGTGGTAGAACACAATCAGCTATCGTTACCGGTATCTAGTTCAAGGCCAAACTAATACTCCATCCTGTATGCTGTTAGCCTGCTTGAAATGGATACCAGCCATTGAAGTTACAACAAGGATCATAGGCTTTCTGATTCTGGTCGATAACTGTCTTTACCGGGCTTGACTTTGTAATTGGAAAGATCTATGTTTAAAACATGTGGCATTACCGGCATGCAGCTCTATGTGGGAGAGTTTTAGCAGGGAAGATGGAAAGGAGATGCCTTTGAAAGCTAACATATGAAAGACAGCCTTTGAGGCAAAAAGCATTTGAGCTTCGAGCCACAGTCATCAGATGGGGCCCCAAATACCTTAGATTGACACAGACACTCAACTTTCCCACCAGGATCCATAAAAATACATTCAGTGGGACCGATTTAACAATATCTTATTTGAAATCTATTTGACTACGGAAGATGATAAGAGAATGAAAAGCAACAGTTACATTTACGTACTGTATGTTAGCATTAGCTAGCATGAGTTCCACCGCTTCAAATCTGTTCAAAGGAGCCTACCCCTAGCCCCTGTCCTTTCCCTATGTTTCAGTGTCATGTCTGACTCCTTTTATTTTCAGAATCCGAATCCGATTTATTGCCAGTAGGTTTTACCCATACAAGGAATTTACTACGGTACAATGGTGCATGACAGGAAACACAAATGTAGGTAAAAATAAAATAGCACAGTAAATATAAAGTTTATTTTGTTTGTGTAGTGTCCAATCGCTTTACTAGGATGTTGTTTGTTCTGTTTCAAATGTGAAGCGTCTTTGTGCCCCAGAAAAGTGCCATACAAGTTGAATGTATCATTGTTATTATTATTATAAGTTAGCATTTGCATGTAAGCATTAGCAGGGTTAGCGTTTCAACCTGGTAAAATCTGTATTCATGTTCAAACAATAAAACATTTTCAGATCCCTGAGTAAAAGCATCAAATATATTTTACAAATAACTTATAAGGTAAGTACAAGAGGTACTGTAACGCATAATAATAAGACACGATTTAATAATATTTTTTGATGTGTGTGTTATTGGCTCCTTCTGTTTCCCTGTTCTGTCTTCCTGAGCCTCGCTGTTCTGCCCGACATTTTGCCTGCGCCCTAATATGCACACTATTCAATATTTAGTGTACACTTTTTCTGAACAAAGCTCTATCGGCCCTGGTAAAAGATAAAGCATAGAGCTGGGAAAAGGGTGCTATTTAGGATGTCACTGGTCTACAACACTTCTTATCTCCCAAAAGGACGTCTAGCACACATCCAGCATAGCAACGCCATGACAACCTGAAACAGAAAAAAAGAGATCTAAAGTAGGCACCCGCTTCAGACTACACCCTCACAGATCTCTATAAGAAGTAATAATCACCCATTACATTATAATTCATCCAAAGGTTGACAATATAACTAGCTGCCCCATTTTCTGGCAGTCCAATGCTGACCTTTTACCATTTATTTGGATTGTATAGCAATCAGACCAATCTTTTGCCAACAACTAATCCAACAGGACTGTCGGTATTAACTCAGAAATCATAATTGTCAATGTCCATCATAATCATCATCATTAATATGATCATACTTACTTTCTTTCTCATCATTATACCACCATCGTCTTTTTCATCATTATAACCACCATCGTCATTACCATCATCATCATAACCATCTTCATTACCATTATCATCATCATTACCATCATAACCATCGTTATTACGTCATCATTACCATCATCTTAACCATCATCATTATAACCATCATCATGTCATTACCATCATATTTATCATTACCATCATATTTATCATTACCATCATCAAAACCTTCATCACCATCATTGCCATCATCATAGCCATAATCATAACCGTCATCTTCATCATAACCTTCATCTTTGTCATTACCATAACCGTCATCATCTCCATTACTATAATCATTGTCATCATCACCATCCTCATCATAACCATCATTGTCATAATTTTGTTCTTCTTCTAATTATTTTCATCATCATCCACTAAATTAATAGTAAAACAATATTTGCTGACTTTCACAATTTTGTATGCCAAGAAATTCCAACTTCAATGGGACCAGAATATTAAACACTTGGAAGAACTTGAAAAAAAAAGCTTTTTTTGTCTTTTTTGGTTCCATCACGAATGTTTTACTCGTGTTGTGAGGCATTTGTTTTTTGGTAGTTTTTTATAAGACACACAACCATAAAACCAAGACAATAAAGTTACCAAAAAAAAGATAAATAATAATGATAATAAAACAAAATCAATAAAGTAGTGAGACACTTCTTTATAGCAGAACTCAATCAGGCATGGTCAAATGTGGTGCACTATCAAGGGATTATGGTTCTGATCTAATCTTCCTCATCAAGCCCCCGGAATAAAATTGGATTATGCCTTGAACCCCTAGGCACACACTCCAAGGACAGGCTGCTAGGGCATAAAATTGCTCTGTTCACCATGTGTTTTATTAAACCTTTCATACTTGCATGCTGCTATTTATAGTGTCCCAGTCTGACACATGGACAGAATATTGTTGACTTTGTTCAAACAGTTACATGTGATAAATAGAGATATTAGATATGAGATGTCATAGATATAACCGAAACTCATCTGATTGTGATTGTCCACCTGTCACTGTTCTCGTGTATTTTCTGTTTTGAGGAACGGGGTTTTGAGGGACGGAGCATGTTTAGATTTGTCATTTTTAATGTCCAGCTCAATACTATGCCTGTGCTATAAAAATGTTCCGCTACAATGAAACTTGAAAATGTACTTCAACCAACGAAGTAGTTCTTTTGCTTCATTAGTTATGTCTATTATGCCCTGAGCATTGGGTCTGATACCCTCAACTGTTCAGTACTATAATAATACTTAGCTTGTGACATTGACGTCTTCGTTTTCTTAAAAAGCACGCAAACGCATAGTGTTATATCAGCGTGAACTGAAAAATAGATTTGTTTAAGATATTAAAGAAATTCGTAAAGAAGAGAATGAATTAATTAATGGCACAAAACAGACCTTTGTAGCTGTACAAGACGTTCCTTCACACAAGAGACCAACACTGGTTGCTGTGCTAGAGTACAGCATGACCCAGTCTAATATGTCAGACTGAACAGTTAATTGATACAATCATGCGATTAGAGGTTTTCCACATAGGACAGACTAGCATTGCCAACATTTCTGGTGCGTAATTTCCACCAATCACAACCAATTTTGAAATGAAAGGGGAAGATCAGTGCAAGGGGGATCTATGTACACCTGACGGATTGCTATTAGTGCAGTTTTCAAATTAATTCCTCACATTTTGAACTCAACAGTATTTCGATCACGCTCATTCAATGCCTCTCCTCTGTACATACGGTATGTCGCCAAGCACCGTGGTCCGGCTATGCAGCCGACTAGCACCAGTCTGAGCCTGGCTCGTCACATTTGGAAATTGGTGGAAGCGGGGTTGCTAAGATGACGGGAGACCGCAGGAAAGTAGCAATCTTAAATCTAACCACTAACCCTAACTCTATCCTAATCCCCATTAAACTATCCTCAACCTTAAACCTAACCATTAACCCTAACTCTATCCTAATCCCCATTAAACTATCCTCAATCTTAAACCTAACCACTAACCCTAACAATATCCTAATCCCATTAAACTATCCTCAACCTTAAACCTAACCAATTAATCTAACACTAATTATAGACATTCTCTCTTTTCAGTCGGGGACTGGCAAAAGGTCGGTGCAAAGACGAATTGTAATTGTTTTATTATTCATGTAGATCTTCAGCCCTGACCAGGTAAGTAAAATATGAACACATTCACATTCACACACACGCACACGCACACACATACATAAACATATGCAGACACACATTTTTGTATCCTTGCGGAGACCTAAACCCCAGAAATCCTTATTCTTGAGCCTTAGCCTTACCCAAACTCTAACCTTAACCTAACAAAACCATACCTGAACCTCAATAACCTCAAAGGGTTGGTTGGGTTCCACTTTGGCATCCATTCATTTTGTTCCATTGTGTCAGGCTGGCTCTATCATGCACACAAAGTAATTGGATTAGAGGGGGAACTTGAGCTGAGGTCTGTTACCTTCTGGCTGACAGAGAGGGAGCGAGAGAGAGAGAGAGAGAGAGAGGAAGAAAGAGAGAGAGGTTACAAGGGAGTGAGAGAGTACTAGAGCCAGTGTGAGAAACATAGAAATTAAGAAGTAGGTTAACTGACACAGAGAGAGATAGACACAGAGAATGAGAGAAAGAGAAAGAGAGAGAGAGAGAGAGAGAGAGAGAGAGAGAGAGAGAGAGAGAGAGAAAAAGTTGTGATGGCTGGCTGCAGTGCTGTTGCTGGCTTGCCATTTAAAAGCCAATGAGCTGGGAACTCTAATCCCTGTGAAAGCCTAGGAGTCTGATCCTCTATTGATTCACAGTTTTATTGTTCTTTGATTTCCATTTTGGTTATTTAACGAGTGGATGACGGATTGGTGACCTTCAGCTTGAGCCTGTGTCTGCGCTGTTATTTACACCCCAGGGCCATCCCAAAACGGCCCCCTAAACGCTATACGAAGTGTCACTTTTTACCAGGGATCATCAGGCTCTGATCAAGAGTAGTGCACTATGAGGGAAATAGGTTGTGGCTTGGGACGCAGGCTCAGAGTTCTGGGTGCTCTGCTAAGCCTGATCCAACCTCCTTACTTATGTAGTCTAGTTGGGCTGCTGTTTGCTCATGAATTTACAACCCGACTAGGGGTTTAAATGTGATATAATCAGTGTAAGAAACCCTCTCTCTACTGTATGACAACACAAAATGTTTAACGAAGTGTAGCACAACTTCAAAGAGTCGGAGGAGTTTGAGTTATCGCATGGTTTTCTGAAAGTAATTTCCCTTAGAACGCGTCAAAAATGCCCAAACTATGTGTCAAACCTACTCGTTACAGCGACACTGGAAATTATTCTCAGAGTACCATTTTCATGCATTTAGCGATATTTCTTCTTTTGATCCAAATATAGTCAAGCTTCCACAAGTGTGAGGTCATAAACACACACGGACAAAAGGGGGAAAAAACGCTGACGTGGGGAAAAGACCCGTTTCAAGTGTGTTTCGTGAGCAGTGGTGTCTTGTTCATGGACGGTAAAAGGCATTCGGAAAAGCACGTTATGTCAGAGAACCGGGATTGGATTTGTTCTCATGAACTGCATTTTGGAAAGAGAGACGAAGTATAATATAAACTTCAAACAAATGCAGAGTATTTTCCCCAGCGGAGCTCAGGTAGAAGGTATCACATCTACATCATTGAGGATCTGTGGGAATTGAGGCTTCATGGTATTGTCATATCATGACTGGAGGACTTCATAATGAAGTGGATGGAGGGAAAGAGGAAAGCCTGTTTGTTTTATTGAGTTTAGATGAAGAGTGTGAGGTGGAAATGGTCAGGGCTGGTTGTTCTGTAGATCTACATGAAGTGTACTGGATTAAATCCGACAACACCAACTAACATGAAATCCAAGAACCTTTCGTTATTTCAGACAAGTACACATGCAGTTTCATGTCGGGGCGACAGGTTAGAATAGTGTCCATGGGTACTCTTCAAATGGTGGTTAGATAAGAACAGTTCATTACGGCCATGGCAATGCATAAAGGTCCTAGAGAGAGTAGCAAATATCCTGTGACCACTTTGACTGCAAGTGACCTGGTCCTAATGACTTCTGTTAACTGATGTCCTGGTGTCAATTGATGAAATTGTGCTCGACTCAAATGAACACCTGCAGGACCAAACTAAATGGAAGGCTTGAAACGAGGGGAAATAACATGCATGTTAATTAATGCAATCGATCATTCAGACAACAACGTGAAGATGATCAAATTCTCATGAAGGTCCTCTGATTACTTTCCGATGGAACTCTTAACCGGCATAGGAGTAACTGTGCCAGCCAAAAATACATGGCTTGGAAAACTGCCCAGCATCCAGGACCAGTTTGATGAGTACTTTGTAGTGAATTGATTTTATATAGTAGACAGAATAATATGAATACATATAATTTAAATACTGTATATTAACTATGAGACAGTATATTCTATTAACTTGGTTGAATGCGTAACATATATGGACCTTTACAAAGGTATTAAAAGCCCCACAACAAAAAGGAAACAGACTATTTTCCTAAACTTGGTAAACTTGTATTTGGGAATGTGAAACATTCATTGGAATGCAGTTTATTTATTCTAAGTAGCATCATTTATTTCAAGCAATTTCCCTGCTGTACAACGATTTGTATACTCATCCTTCATTTTGATTTTAACTTAGTTTTAACTAGCTTCAATTTAGGTTTTACATGCAAATGTATACTAACTTTTACAGACTGTACACATTAGAGGATTCTTTGAAATGGTCAATTGATTCATTCATCAATATAACAGTCAGGAATAAGTTAAATACAGTGATTGAACATTGGACCTTGGACAAGAAAGGAGGAATTGTCAAGCTACTGGACACAACGAAGCATGTCCTGTGTATGTGGTTTACATCTCAGGATACAGGCCATTTGAATAATTGATTCTTGTAAAAATAAAGTACAGTTATTTATTAACCATTTATCGCCCAGGGCCAGAAGAGAAAACCCCAGCAAGGCACTCTGGCTTCAAGTGACTTGATCTGTGACTGATACACAGATTTAACTGATTTCCTGGTTAAGTGATTTGTGTTTCTCTCAGGTTAAGTGATCAGTGTTCTTTCCTTCAGTGTTCCTTCCGGGTTAAGGGATCTGTATTCCTTCCGAGATTAAGAGCAGCTCAATTTAACAGGGAATGTCTCATAAATAACAATTCTGATCTTTGATTCTCCTGAGCCAGTTGATAGTTAATTCGATAAACAAGCATGGGGGGAAACTTTTGATAAATAAATAATGACATCTTTGGTCCGGGGTACGGTGCATAGGACCTCCAACGAGACAACTTTATTAACCGGCCTACTGAAAAGTAAATGCTTGATTATTATTAATCGATGCCACCTTGAGCCGTTCACCTCAAAAGCTATAATATTATACAATTGAACAAAGAGCTCTGGCTAAAACAGTGTTTTGATTCAACGGGTCCTCTACATTCAAGTGAGGATGTCAGTCCTCTCAACGAGCATTCACATAGATTAGGGAAAACATGGACTACTTAATTACGCTCATTGTTATGCTTTGTCACTTCACTGCAGAATAGGCTACTGAATAGCAATGAGGCCTTGATGAATCGGGGCTACATCCCAAACAGCATCCTATTTACTTTTGACCGGGGCCCATAAAAGTAGAGGTACTATACCAGGAAGTGAATAGTGTGTCATTTGGGATGTGCACAATGATCTCTCTCTCTCTCTCTGAGC
Source organism: Novumbra hubbsi (assembly GCA_016801125.1). NCBI lineage: Eukaryota > Metazoa > Chordata > Actinopteri > Esociformes > Umbridae > Novumbra > Novumbra hubbsi. The sequence continues at coordinate 12,442 of JACXGK010008409.1, forward strand.
AGCTATTCTCTCAATAGTCACTTAAACTTGGCACTTTGCATGTTTCTTTATTTAATTATTTCCCGGTCCTAGGAAACTAAGGCAATGTTACGCAGTTTGGAAAGCTGCAATTTGGACTGCAACGGTATGTCCTTGGGTTAGACAGGCCAATTGCTTTTCTTTTTCAGTTAAAGTGTTCGGAGCAAGGCTCAATTTATTAAGGGCTTAGTCCAAAATGGCTTCATATTCCCTGTCTATTGAAGCCATTCAAATCCTGGTCAAATCTAATCGACAGGGAGACCACCAAATATTGTACTGGCAAGAGCATGCCATTTGGGCCTAACCCATTCTGGGGAATGGATTGACAAGCTCAGATTATTTTTTTTTTACCTTCATTATATATTTCCTGGATACACTGAGAATCTTCCAGTTCGTTCAGGCGATACTATCTTGGGTATGTTTTGTTCTGTTTAAAAATAGGAATGTGCAGAACATTATTGTTGACAAACTAGGTAAATGTGTTGTTTGTGTATTTCTGTAAAGTAGAAGCCTTTCAAATCTTGACCATTAAGAGCTCCCAAAGAATTGGACATTAAAATATGGGATTTGAATTAAAATATATACAAGTGAGATGTTCCATAACATTTTCCATAACATTTTCTAGCAATGCCAATCATTTTAATAAAATCATTGCTACGTAACTTATTTCCTAAATCCAATTTTCATTTATTTAAAGGCTAGTCATTTTATTTTTTTATGTACAATAAGATGAAGGTGATAAACCACAAATAGACACACACACACGCACACAAACACACACACATATTTATATAAAATAAATAAATGTTTACTGTGTTAATCATACAGCATCTGGGAAAGTCATTATACTGTAGATACTCTGGGACTGTCTGTTTAAGTTAAGTTCAATCAACATATCAAGTTTAGATTTTAACGTTGTATGAAATATCAAGAGAAAATGGAAGAAAGAACCTTAGAACCTTAGAGGATAGCCAGATGCATGGCAGACAGTTCTTAGTCCGTTGGCTGTCTAATAGCCCCACAGAGTGTTTTTTTCCACAGCTCTATAATGAACGTATGACTCAGAGAAGCTGTCTATCATGCAAGCGGAAATGCTGAAACTCAGAGAAGTATGGAGATGGTTTACGACTCTCCAATGTGAGCTATGATTCGTAAATAAACAGCATACAATCCACACATGTAAACCGTGATCCGTAAATACACAGCATACAATCCACACATGTAAACCGTGATCCGTAAATACACAGCATACAATCTACACATGTAAACCATGATCCGTAAATACGCAGCATACAATCCACACATGTAAACCGTGATCCATAAATATACAGCATACAATCCACACATGTAAACCGTGATCCGTAAATATACAGCATTCAATCCACACATGTAAACTGTGATCCGTAAATACACAGCATACAATCCACACATGTTAACCGTGATCAGTAAATATACAGCATACAATCCACACATGTAAACCGTGATCCGTAAATACACAGCATTCAATCCACACATGTAAACCGTGATCAGTAAATATACAGCATTCAATCCACACATGTAAACTGTGATCCGTAAATACACAGCATACAATCCACACATGTAAACCGTGATCCGTAAATACACAGCATACAATCCACACATGTAAACCGTGATCCGTAAATACACAGCATACAATCTACACATGTAAACCATGATCCGTAAATACGCAGCATACAATCCACACATGTAAACCGTGATCTGCCCATGGTTTACGTGTGTGGATTGTATGCTGTGTATTTACAAATCATGATTCACATTTGTGAGTCGTATGCCGCAAACACAAACATTTTGACAGTATTCTATTTCCATAGAAACCTCTTTCACCATGTCACACTGTTAATGCATGGCTCAGTCAGCGAGGTAGATATTTTACGATTTTTGGGGGTGACATCATGATATGGCTCACAGTAGTGCTGAATTAGTAGTCACAGGAATATTGCATCAGTCTGTGAGTTTACTAATGAGTTGGTGCGGTGAAGACACTGAACACGACAATGTTTTTGTTTGTCTCACTTAAAATGAGGTTGCATCTGTTCAGTTTCACTTGGAGCAACTTCATATAATGAGTTAACATTTTTACTTTTGGGCCACTGTCAGTTTGTAAAAAGGATTCGCCTTATTCATTGTGGAATTGCTTACAGTTTTTAGGTCATTTGTTTCAGTTATATATTAGGTTTTGAAGACCAGAATAGGTGTAGGAAAATATTTTGGTGCTGCTAGTGGATCAGGGGGAGCTGATGATGGATCAAGGGGTGCTAATAATGTATGAGGATATGCTGGTAATGGATAAGGGATTGCTGCTAGTGGATCAGGGGGTGCTATTAATGGATCAAGAGATGCTGGAATTGGATCAGGCTTCGCTGAAAGTGGATTAGGGGGTGATGGTAATAGACCCTGGGGTGCTTATAGTGGATCAGGGGGTTCTGGCAATTGATCAAAGGGTGCTGATAATGGTTCAGAGGGTGATGGTAATGGATCAAGGGCTGCTCAAAATGGATAAGCGGGTGATAGTAATGGATCAGGAGGTGCTGGTAATGGATCAGGGCCTACTGATAATGGATCAGGGGGTGAAGCTTGCAAAGGCTGCAAAAGGGGGGTGCAGCACCCCAAGAACCCTATTTCTTGCTGATATGGAAGTCGGCTACCATCTATCTGGCTTTGTTTCCGAAGTTAGTTCATTTAGTCAAGCAGCTGGCAAATGCACCCGGGACAGTCAGTCACAAAGACACATCAACAAAGGAGGAAGACACTGAATGATTAAATGTCTATGTGGAATTTGATAATACAATGTTAATACACGTTTTTAACTGTGTGAGAAAACTAATGATGAATTATTAAATTGAAAAGAAGACACCATATCAATTAATTTCAGCTCCCATTCAATCGTTGTACACTTAATGCAAATGAGAAACATTGATCTTTTTTCAAAAGAAGTCTATCTTGTTTTATGTTAAAGCACATTCACCTTTCTTTCCGTTGTATAATTATAAAGAGGATAGGACATGCAGGAGAAGAGAAGAGGTAGAAAGGTAGAAAAGGGAAGGAAGTGGACAAGGAATCAAGATAGGAAGGAAACAAAAGGAAGTGGATAAGGAAGCAAGATATGCAGGAAAGGAGAGGAAGTGGACAAGGAAGACTGTCAAGGGGGAAGATAGGAGGGTTACAACAGGACAGAGTTCATAATAGTATGTCCTTGTTTTTCTCCCTTGATTCTGAATGACATAAGATAAAATATATGATGAGTATACAACTCCTTTGATAATGAACGAAATAATGTCAACAGTAAATCAAAGACACTGGAGGCGCACCTCAGTTTACACACCGAACAGTAAGACAATAACGAACGCAGAGACACGACACACGAGGGATTATATACGTAGCTAATGAGGGACAGCTGGAAGGAATCAGGGAGGGATGCGTTCACAGGACATGGGGAACAAGACAAACACGAACGATGGTGCCTAGAAGGCCGGCGACGTCGTACACCGGGGGGATACGCAAACAGGGGAGTGGCCGCCAGTAGGTGGAGACGTGACACAAATGTACCATTGATTCAGGTAAATAGTTGTACAACATCATTGGCAAAATCTGGCCATCATTTTTGAGGTCATAAAGTGTGCATTTCTTCCGGGGTTGAACATATTTCATAACGATTGAGATCAGGGTTGGATATCAGGTTGCTTTCCAATGGCTTCTGAAGTGAGGTGCAATTCAATCAGCCAAACGATGCACATTTGGAGAAAGCAGGATTTCAATGGTAATTTGCACTCTGCATCTCAGTAGGCTTTAAACACCCTACAGCATGCCCTCAAAGGCCTACGCCTAAGCCCTGGTTCCCCCAGACACAAATAGCACTTTCTACACATTTCACATCCTGACCTTGTCCACAGTCGCGTCCCAAAAGACAATCCTGTAATTCATACAAGACCAACCGGGCTTTGATAGAAAGTAGTGCACTACATAATGAATATGCCGACATTTGGGACGCGATCCATCACCTTGCACATTACTAATCTGTTGTGAAAGACATCGGCTTCCGTCGTCTGGCAGAATTAGAAAGGACTTAACGGTGGGCGATTGCTATATAAATTACGAAGTGTCATTAGCCTCAACATCCATCGTTAGAATGAGGACTCCAGGCAGAATTACTTTTGCGGTGGGGTTGCATAAACGACACAGTAATTAAAGCAACAGCATGGTTGCCAATGGAAAGCAACAAGGTATGATGGGGCTAGGAATGGATGGGAACGGCTTGTGTGTGGTGATGAGCGTCTGTTTCTGGTGATGTCGTGGGGATGCAGAAATTCCTGGGAATACACGATGACGTTGTGACTGTGTCTCTTTCATGCTTCGGGGGGGAGGGGGTTATGAGTCGATTCTCATTCCGACTATATTTCATACCGAGTGATTTGCGGTTGAATGCAGCTCCTGTTAGACATGTCTATCAATTTTACATGTTTTCAATTCAAGTGTCCTTTGACATGTGCACTTACATTCATTGGTGGTGGTGTTGTCAACGATCCCTGCTGCCATCGCCAAGAAAATGAGGAATGGATTTAATAAGGCGCTCGACCGTTTACAGTAAAGTGTTGCATTTGAGCCGAGTAGGCAGATTGCCTAAAGCCTGATCATATAGTCTAACTTGTCACTTGTATGACCATGTAGTAGAATGTAAACAAAAGCAATCATTAATGTTGATATCTGTCCATCAGTACAAAAGACCCTCCTGTTTGTGGGCTTGTCTGTGAATTAAACTGGGCCACTACGCAGTCACTAGGTCCATTAATCACACGTGTAGCATATACTGTGCATAGTATGTAAGTGCTGCTTGAAAGTATATAAACCCTAGAATATTAAAATAAACCTCGTACCAAAACCACAATTTGGTAATGACAACATTCCAAACAGAGGACACGAACAAAAACATTTTCATCGTTCATTATAAAAAAAGTTGTCAATAATTGAAAACAATATATTTAAAAACCTCAATTAGCAGTGATGTCTTATATATTGGACTGAACCTTTTCCTATTGCCACCAATCGGTGTCTGTTATCTTTGTTCAGTGATCTTTCATAAAAACCCTTGCATAAGAAAAGCACCCATCCTAGTACACCTTCCAACAGCATGGCTCACTATCTCCGGTACATCCTGCCTGTGCTGGACGATGGTGGTTTAAGAAATAACGATCGAGAGAAAAACATATCGCCTCGCATCGATAAAGAGCAATTATGGATGGATGAGTAACGCGGTGAGGTAAGTCAGCTCAGCACAACTCAAATACAATCAACGAGGGAATGGATTAGGAAGAACTGCGGTGAGAAAAGACAGAGTAATGTGCTAATCTCTTTTCCAGCCGGAGATAGGAGCTCTTAGATTTGTTCCAACAGTTCGCCAACCTTACCTGCAATGAGAGCTATTTTTTAAAATGAATGTCACTACTACTCAATTGTTTCCCTTTTAAATCGGTATTTTCGTTTTTTTTCTCCTCCGCCAACTTTTTCCCAGGTCTTTAGTGTACAAGAAAAAGTTTTTCACTACATTATTGGTGAAAATACCTGGTACAACTGGGTATTATTTTAATTATTCATTGAGGGGAACCGACTAAATTAGATTTTCTGAGTCAATGTCAATGAATAAATATAATTAAAATACAGTACTGAAAGAAAACTATTTGAATTGCAGCTATTCATTTTAAAGCACACAACTTCAATGAAAGCCATCGAAGCGTCTACTGGACGGAACGTAAACGTGTGTTTTTATATTTTATCAGGGGGTGCTGAGACGAGGTCAGAGATTGTTTCGGTTGGGAAGCCGTTAGCTCAACATTCGAGCTGACTGCAAACATGCACCCACCTTGCACAAACAATATTGCATGCACACACAAACATGCATTCCTCCACATGTCATTTTTATTCACTAATTAGCTTCCTTACTTCCATGATTTTTCTGTTAGGTCATGAGGAAACTGGCTAGTAGTGAGATGTTAATTACAACTTGAACTGTTGAACATTTTAAAAGAGCATCAATTAAATGAGTACTGAGGGGAATCCTGCCTCAAACCAATTACAGTGCATTTCTCCCTAACCCTAATCGGTACTGTACCAAGCTAGTTTATTGACAGAAACATTTTGTGATGAAGTTGTTAGGAGCTTCAATAATTGGGTTTAGTCAGCCTCATGTCAAACATTTTGAGTGGAGATTGTGGTCAGTTTGATTTTCCAAGGCTAAAAGTTTTTTTTAGATTTCCAAAGAAGGGAAAACTACTTTTTATTAGTTAGAAATGCCTTGACGCAGTGCGTAGGTGTGAACCGTCTACGAGGTGGGAGTTCATTACTACCCCAATACAGGACAATATCCCCCCTTAGCCTCCTACATGTACTTACACGGCAATGTAAAAGTGCCACACTGTGTTTATTCAAAATCCTCTGGGGTTTCTCTTACTAATGTATTTACCAATCTGATTTGGTGTCGTCCGGAAGGACCATCGTTACCCTAAAAGGTCATATGATCCTGGCTGTCTGTGACCCCAAACCCAAGTAATTACCCCTAGACAGTTTGGGGGTGGAGATCTCACCATGTCAACACCCACAAATCCTTAAGTGTGTGGGCTCTGCAGGCCGGGGCGAAGAGGTGTTTCTGGATGGACTGTAAGTTGACAGGCAGTGGTCACAGACTCACAAACACAATTCACAATGTTGACCCTGATGTCACCCGCTGTCCCCTTTATTCATGGAGCCATACACAGTAGTACTAATTAGCCCCCCCTGTTATAGTTTCATTGAAATTGACTACACGCGGAGGTGTAATACAGTGTGTGACTGCAAAATCCATACTTGATACATGGCTATTGATTCCGTGTACAATGGAGCAGCGCTAAAGGAATGGGATGTACGCTTCTCATTGTCAAATCCTTGAAAGTTACTTAAGTGAGCTAATGGTTTACCACCAGAGAATAATGGGTGGGAGAAATGGACCAGAACTGGACGCCAGGCAGATATTGAGTGGAGGCTCCCTCAAGGCTTGGACAGCCGATGTAGGGAGCAACCTCGCCTAGTCCCCCTTGAAGAATAAAGATACGATTAATGTCCCGTCTTGAAGCAGCGGTCCGTTTTCCGGAGCAGGCAGCGAGGCACACGCGTGTAAAATACGGTTCCCCACTTGTCTGTCGTATGCTGAGCGCTGACTCATCACATTGGCTAAACACGTGTGTCTGGCTTCATTGATGTATGTAACATTCTCATCTGGGACAGGCTCGGTCAATCAAAACAACGGTGTCAGATAGAAGTAGCACGGCCTGTGGCCTCTGGCCGTGGATTGGACGAGAGGCCATTCAAACCATTAGTTCCTGTAATTTCCACCTGCTGACATTTAGGGCGTCTCTGAGAATTGAAAAGTAAACCATAAAAAGCGCAGATATATGTTTCCATTCACAACCATAGATGAAAGGTGTTTCGTTGGTGCAGCGGTGTCTTGACATAGTGGTACAGCGATATTAGTTCCACCTGACTGAGAAATTGACAAAATTAATGTTCCCCTTTACATTTTATTTATGTAGCTGTCAAACATGACACAAAATTATTAGTATGTATTTATTTGTACATTTGCTACTGATATATTGGGCTAGTTTCTCGGATAGATAGCCAAGTGCTGGACTAAAAAAATCCAACTAGATAGTGAGTGCCCATTGAGCATGATGTCTAATTTGTCCAGGACAAGGCTTGATCTGTGTTCGGGGAAACCACCATGTGGAGATTTTGTTTCAAGCAAAGATACCCTTCAACCCTGGTTGTGTAGTACCTTCTTTAAGTGTATGAAAGTAGAACCCTCGCTGAAAACAGTTAATGCCATTCAAATGTGTGCTAACCCTGTGCTTTTTAGTGCTATCCAGCAAGCTTAGAAAGAAGTATGTGGGTTGCGAGGCATTCCTTATTTGATGGTGCAGTAATCATGGCCTCTTTCAACATGGACAAGTCACTTCATAATGATGTGATTCCTGCTTACAACAGTGAAGAACCACTCCTTCACCCCAAATCCTAAGGCTTTTGAGTGATGGTGAGAGCCTGGTATTCATACCACGGGGGATTTATGCATAGAAGGAACCTTAGCATGCTTTGATTTGCTAAAGAAAACACGAGTCACACAGATGCTTTTTGTCAGATACCTGCACATTAGTCCACTGTAGAAAGCATCATCGTGCCCAACCTTAATAAAATGCCTTTCCTCAATAGGACGCATTCCAATCCACCCACCCTCAATAGATCAGGTCAAAACTGATGCCTCTCCTACATATGAAAATGTCAAACTGCAGAGGGCACACTGCTCCATGACTTACTGTAGAGGGCACACTACTCCATGGCTTACTGAAGAGGGTACACTATTCCATGGCTTACAGCAGAGGGCACAGTACTCTATGGCTTACAGCAGAGGGCACAGTACTCTATGGCTGACTGCAGAGGGCACATACTCTATGGCTTACAGCAGAAGGCACTATACCCCATGACTTACAGCAGAGGGCACAGTACTCTATTGCTGACTGCAGAGGGCACAGTACTCTATGTCTGACAGCAGAGGGCACAGTACTCCATGAGTTACTGCAGAGGGCGCAGTACTCCATGGCATACAGTAGAGGGCACAGTACCCCATGACTTACAGCAGAGGGCACAGTACTCTATGGCTTACAGCACAGGGCACAGTACTCTATGGCTTACAGCAGAGGGCACAGTACTCTATGGCTTACAGCACAGGGCACAGTACTCTATGGCTTTTAGCACAGGGCACAGTACTCTATGGCTTACAGCACAGGGCACAGTACTCTATGGCTTACAGCACAGGGCACAGTAGTCTATGGCTTACAGCACAGGGCACAGTACCCCATGACCCTGTGGCCTTGTTTTGTCTCTCATTTGTATTTAATAATGTCTGTTTGAAAAGTTGACTTTACAAACATGCAAACTCATTCTGGTATCCCAGTGAAACCGGAAGCGGTAGAATTCCACAATACAGTTCTAAAGATGTGCTTAAATAAGTCAAATGTTAATACAAACACAAAATGTTGATATTATTTTTTAAATTTCTTAGTGTGGCAAAACATATTAACATTTTTAAGGGGTAAAGAAAAAACCTGTCGTACCATTATATCTGCAATAGTATTTATCTGTCTTAATATCAGGTTATGTTGTATCTTTTGCTTTTTCTCTCATCTTTGTCAATGGTCATTTTGGAGGTGACTGTCTGTGTATGTCAGCCCGTTCTCATCATATGAGTACAGCCCTTCCCATGAGAGCCTAATAGGCCAAATTGCTGAGGTCACTAGGCACTAATCACTTTGCCTCCAGATGGTCTCAGTGACTCAGTGGATTTGTCCCAAAGGCACTTACATTTTGTTTTTTCAATCTATTTAGCCCGGATTGGGATCTGGTCAAAAATATTGTACTACTTGAATGGGAATGGGATGCTATTATGGACACACGCAGTGGCCAATGATAGAATGTGATACTATTATGGACACACGCAGTGGCCAATGAAAGAATGGGATGCTATTATGGACACACGCAGTGGCCAATGAAAGAATGGGATACTATTATGGACACACGCAGTGGCCAATGAAAGAATGGGATGCTATTATGGACACACGCAGTGGCCAATGAAAGAATGGGATACTATTATGGACACACGCAGTGGCCAATGAAAGAATGGGATACTATTATGGACACACGCAGTGGCCAATGAAAGAATGGGATGCTATTATGGACACACACAGTGGCCAATGAAAGAATGGGATGCTATTATGGACACACACAGTGGCCAATGAAAGAATGGGATGCTATTATGGACACACGCAGTGGCCAATGAAAGAATGGGATGCTATTATGGACACACGCAGTGGCCAATGAAAGAATGGGATGCTATTATGGACACACGCAGTGGCCAATGAAAGAATGGGATGCTATTATGGACACACGCAGTGGCCAATGAAAGAATGGGATGCTATTATGGA
>JACXGK010008410.1:0-22522 GCA_016801125.1 Novumbra hubbsi
TTGTTGTGGGATCCGTCTCCTAGTGATGTTTGGTATGGAGGTACATTTGGTGAGTGTTGTTGTGGGATCCGTCTCCTAGTGATGTTTGGTATGGAGGTACATTTGGTGAGTGTTGTTGTGGGATCCGTCTCCTAGTGATGTTTGGTATGGAGGTACATTTGGTGAGTGTTGTTGTGGGATCCGTCTCCTAGTGATGTTTTGTATGGAGGTAAAAAAAACACATTTTGCAATCAAATATTTTGTAGTTGCGTACCAAATGTATTATTTATTCTACAGTACTTTTGCTTTTGAAACTTTTTTTAATTGATTGAAACACTAGTTGTTGGTTTTGACCTCACAGCTGTGGGCGGGCTTCCCCATTGGTCATTTCGTAGTGCCAGTTTGTATACATACAACAGAATCTTAGGTAAGCAGCACTGAGCTTTCTCCCATCCAACTTTTACTCAACTGCTAATTTACACAGGCTGAGACGCAGTTAGCTAGATAGCAAAAAAGTTAGCTAGACAACATTATCATGATGCCACTTCATAGATTGATAGGTTACTGTAGATTATTTGATGATGGCAAAATAATGCATTTTATTTATTCTGGAATCAACGTAATGTATGTAAAATAATACATTATATCAATGTAATGTATGTAAAATAGTACATTAAATTAGTAGTTAAGTAACAGTTGAACGGGAGAAAGCTCAGGGCTGCTTAACTAAGATGCTGCAATCAATCTTTCTAGACAACCCTGTCCATCGTGACATCCATTATGTGGGAAAGAAACTCTTAACCGTATTGGTTGTATATATACAAACTGGCACTACAAAATGACCAATGGGGAAGCACACCTCCCACTAAAGCCCGCCCACAGCTGTGGGGTCAAAAGTGCAAACGAACAACTAGTGTTTTCAATCAATCAAAAAATGTTTCAAATGCTAACATAATGTAGAATTTAAAAAAATTAAGCTCTGCACGCAACTACAAAATATCTGATTGCAAAATCTTTTTTTTGCTTTGAATCCTTGATTTTGGTTGCAGAACATTTATTTTGGATTTTTTTGAAAGGACAAAATGTTGCTCTCAACATAAAGAAACAAATGTGCCTCCATAGTATTGAGAGTTGCATTTATCTGATATTTTACAGTCGGTTATCTGGTGTTTTATTGAGTGTAGTTCTGCTTGTGGTTCCCAGGGAACTGATTTCCAGATTCTCTTTGGTGATGGACCCTTCACCGCCTTCATACCTTCTGCAGAAAGCAACTTCTCAGTATGTCAAAAGCCTTTATATTCTCAGTATGTAAAATGCCTTTATTTTCTCAGTATGTCAAAAGCCTTTATATTCTCAGTATGTAAAATGCCTTTATTTTCTCAGTATGTCAAAAGCCTTTATATTCTCAGTATGTAAAATGCCTTTATTTTCTCAGTATGTCAATAGCCTTTATATTCTCAGTATGTAAAATGCCTTTATTTTCTCAGTATGTCAAAAGCCTTTATTTTCTCAGTATGTAAAATGCCTTTATTTTCTCAGTATGTCAAAAGCCTTTATATTCTCAGTATGTAAAATGCCTTTATTTTCTCAGTATGTCAAAAGCCTTTATTTTCTTAGTATGTCAAATGCCTTTATTTTCTCAGTATGTCAATAGCCTTTATTTTCTTAGTATGTAAAATGCCTTTATATTCTCAGTATGTAAAATGCCTTTATTTTCTCGGTAGGTCAAAAGCCTTTATTTTCTCAGTATGTCGAAACGCTTTATTTTCTTAGCGTGTAAAAAGCCTTTATTTTCTCAGTAAGTCAAAGAAAAGCTTTTTTTTTCTCTGAAAAGAAAAGCCTTTGTTGTCTCAATATGTCATAGAAAGGTTTTTATTTTCTCAGTTTGTCAAGGCAAAGCCTTTATTTTCAGGTTATGAATGCATTTCTGTGTGTGTGTGTGTGTGAGGGGGGGGGGCTTATACGTGTGTGTGAGAATGTCATTCCTGTGTGCACATATATTTGGGGGTGGGTGGGTCCTCTCCCATTCAGCTCTGTGATTCTGTTCTGTGAATCTGCTCCTATTCCGCTCTGTGACTCTTCTCCAATTTCGCTCTGTAACTCCTCTCCAATTTTGCTCTGTGACTCCTCCCATTCAGCTTAGTGACTCCTCTCTTATTCAGCTCTGTGACTCCTGTCCAATTCCGCTCTGTGACTACTCTCACGTTCCGCTCTGTGACTACTCTCACGTTCCGCTCTGTGACTACTCTCACGTTCCGCTCTGTGACTACTCTCACATTCCGCTCTGTGACTACTCTCCAGCTTCAGGCGTGGAGTTTGCAGGGTCGCATCTTTGACCTGACCTACTACCACATAGTGGGCTGTGAAACTCTGAAGCTGTCCGACCTGAAGAGCACTTCCACGGTTGTGGCCCTGTCTGGACACCAGCTTATGTTAAGCCTTAACAATGTGAGTCAAACAAAACACTGTACTCCTTAGGACCCGATTCAGCCTTGTGCCACCTCAGCTATCTTAAGATGAATGCATTACGAGTCGCTGTAGATGAGAGCGTCTGCTAAGATTATAAAACATATGACTTAAGATATTAGCTATTTTTCTTCAAACTAAAAATATCTGGCATCAATTGACAATTTGACTTCCAGAGGATTTGAGTGTGTTGTTAAGTGTCTCTGTTCCTTGTTTTTCTCCCAGGGTTCTGTGTATATTAATAATGATAGTATGATCATCTCCAGTGATCACATCACATCAAATGGAGTGATCCACTATATTGACAAGGTCCTGACACCGTATGACCTGACTGAGAAAACACCAATATCACAAAAGGTGGGCAATGTTTACCCCCTAAATCACAATCTTTTCTCCAATATAGCTGGACCATTAGAACCATGAATGTTGAAAACTGTGGCATGTGGTTATACACCTAAAAGATATTCAAACCAAAGTAATGCGTTGGAAACTAGTTTATACCTATGCAATAAGGCACATGGTGGTGTGGTATATAGCAAATAAGCTCCGGCTTTGGCACCGTGCACTGCCTCAACACTCATGACTCTGCCTCAACACTCATGACTCTGCCGCAACCCTCATGACTCTGCCTCAACATTCACCACTTCGATTTCAGCTCAACTTCACTGAAGCGGCTCAACAATACGGATACAAAGAATTCCTCAAGCTGGTGCAGGTAGGAAATCATCCATTTAAATGGACTTGTCTAATTCACGTTGTACCAGGTAAGTTAACTGTCAGTGTGTTATAGGCCTGAGGCATTGGTCAAGAGGAGAGGGGAGGTTAGGGGGGACAAATAGAAGCTGTTTATGATGGGAGATGTTTGTCTTGGGCAGTCATGGTATGAGGCCATACCATCATGTATCATCATAATACACATCATGTATTACATTCAGAAAGTATTCACTGTGGATTCCGAGGTCTGAAGACAATGCACACCTTTAATTGGTGCCGATGTGGATGAATGTCTTCCGTCCTGAAGGACTCCGGCATGCTGAGCTTGGTGGAGAGCAAGGTACACCAGCCCCTGACCATGTTCTGGCCATCTGACGCTGCCCTTCGCTCTCTGGATGAGGAGAGGAAGCAGTGGCTTTACAGCGCCGACCACAGGGACGTCCTGGTCCGCTACGTCAAAGCTCACATCATACGCAACAACAAGGTGGGGTGACGGACAACAGCTTGACTAACAGGTTGACGTCCCTGACAAACAAAAAATTAAAACAGCATTTTTGAAGCCGGACTTGCAAGTAAGAATTTCACTATTAATCTAAACCGGTTGTTAACGAATCACGGGACAGATAACATTAAATATGATGTGCTAATTGTGTATTTCCAATAACAATGTTAATGTCTTGTTGTTTTGTAGAAAATGACCTTGACTTCTTTCACTAACCTCCGGACAATGCATGGGTCAACCATATCCTTAAGCTGTGAGAAGAACGTAGTGGTGAGCATCTACTTCAACAAGACTGTTTCACCCTATATTGGATAGTTTGAATGTCCCTATCTGAGAATAGGGACAGTTGGGACAATTTATTTTATTCCGAAGGCTTTACACTGCTCACAACCACATAGATAGTGTTTCCTCAGGTAGCCTGGTTCCAGATTGATTTTGTTGTATGACCGTATAAGTAGACCTCCTTGTGTTCTTTCCTATCTTAGCCACACCCTGGGCTTAACCCCCTCCTTTCTGAAATGGTCATGCTCAGATCCTAGTTACCCCTCAACAAACCTGTTGACACTGGGTAGCAATGGAAACAAGGTTTCAGAGCATACAATGTCACCAAGCTAGTTCAACCCCTTAACAAGCTAGACATTAAACTCCAAAAACAGAACTGGCAAGTTCTTGCTCTGTGAACTCTTTCTTATTTATTTTACTTAAATACGATTTGTTTGTGTCAGGGTGACATCATGGTGAATGACAATATGGCCAAGGTTGTTGATCGCTATCTGATGTTTGACGGAGGGGTGGCGTATGGCATCGATCAGTTCCTGGAACCTCCTGGTCTAGGGGCTCACTGTGACGGAGTGGAGAACAAAACCACATATGTGAGAAACTTCCTAATGTCATTCATTTTAATATATCTGGAGGCTTCTGGTACTTTTTCAGCACATATGATGTTCATACTTTGCAGTGACATTAGATGAAAGTGGTACGTGTGTTATGTTTAGGGAACTTGTGGATCCAGCTTCGGACCCCCCCGATGTCCTTTAAGATCTGAAGATACGGTAATCAAAACCAACTGCATCAAGTTTCCAGATGACTCTATGGTGGTGGGTTTAATAACTAACAACAAGGATTCAGTCTAGGGTGAGAGGTAAGAAAACCTATTTGTGGTGCCAGGATGACACCCTCTACCTCATCATCAGCATAACCACAGAGATAATTGGTACATTTAGGAAGCAGAGGAACCAACACTCCTCAATCCATATTGACAGGGCGGAAGCAGTTAGTCAGTTTCTCTTGGTTTCCTTACCAACGCCTCCGTTAGTCTGGCTCAAAACAACCGCTGGATCCTCAATAAGTGCGAAGAATTCAAAAATATACATGTATATTTAAATCTATGCACTGCTTAAAAATAATTAAGGGAACAATAATGATCACAGTATAACACCCAAGTGAATTAAACCACAGGGATATCGATCATTCCTGTCAGGAAGCATAAGTGATTGTGAATCAATCTCAAATGAATGTGACAACAGGTGCACCGTTGAGGCAACAGCAAGACAACCCCCAAAAAGAGAATGGTTTTGCAGGTGGTGGCCACAGACAATTGCACTATCCTTGTCCTTCCTGACTGATTCTTCTCTAGTTCTGACTAAATTGTGGGGGGCATGACAGCCTGATGTTTTCCAGTGGAACCTGTGCCCACTCGGCACTGTGCAGACGCTGTCAGATGGGCATACAGTGGGGCACACAGACACATTATGAGATGCCGTGATGAAATTCACACAAGTTGGAACAGCCTGTGATTTTAATTGTTTAAATAGTTTGTTCTCCTAATTTGTTTTAGCAGTGTATGTGCCCCACAAAATTGTAAACAAATCCTTGTCTCATGTATTTTGTGCATCTGAACAATAAAACAATCTAATACCTGCCGTCTCCAGGGCAACACTGAAATGTGCAGGTTCCGTCAATACAACCATCGCTTCTACTCCAGACACTTTGACATCTTCAAACATGATTATGGGTAGGTACAACGTCTACCATTGCCCCTTGAGCAAGGCATTTCAAGGACACATCACCATGGGGTACCCTGTAACCCTGTTGAGTGTGAGATGGACCCTGTTTGTTGTGTGAGAGATAATGACAATGATGACAACAAGGATGAACTTCTTTCAGGCCATGATGTTCTTCCCCTTGCTGTTTCTTTACAGGTACTTACCTGCACGTTATCACTCACAAAGCGTTGGTAGACAGAGGGTGTGCAGAGAAAAGACCTGGGTCATGCGTTGCTGCAAGAACCACTATGGAAGAGATTGCCAAGGTGGGTGATATAGTGGGGTCCTGGAAAAGGAATAGGGTTCCATTTCAGACATTTATCTGCAAAAAGTACATGTTCGTTAATGTACCATAAGTTTACATGTTTCTTAAAATGTATGATTCCAAATGCTGTTTGTTTTTCCTCCAATGTGTGTCAGTGTGTTCGGGCGGTTTAGAGGCCCCTTGTGGACATCATGGGACCTGCGAGGATGGCCGGATGGGTTCGGGACTTTGCAGGTGTCACGAAGGCTTCAGAGGAACAGCCTGTGAACTGTGTAGACCCGGTTACTATGGTGACAACTGCACAGGTAAACAGAGGCTTGTGGAAGTCAACTGCTAAATGACGGCATGCAGCCCAGTGTTTACAGAAACATTATATCATTCAATCCCTTAGGCAAGCTGTGATTGGCGTGTTTTTAACGTGTTGTATTTTTAGCGTGCAACTGCACAGTACAAGGGCAGTGTGAGGATGGGATGGACAGCGATGGGAGCTGCTCATGTAATGAAGGATGGACTGGAGACCGCTGCCATCTCAAGATAGGTGAACACACAGTCATCAAAATGAACTCTTGTATAGTTTTTAATATATTAGTGTTTATTAGTCATCCACACCTTTTAGACAAAGACGCAAACAGAAATGTCTGCCAGTATTAATATCATTAGTATTGTGGGGAAACGGAGTCCCCGCAAAGATCGTAAAACTGGACAGAACGGTCATCATAATGTTTTTTTTTTCTCCAGTTTATACATTTGGGTGTAGTGTTTTAATTGGGATACTTTTACGTTCAGGAGTAGCTGTTTGTTAGAGGTGTACAGCTTGGGTATAGGAAACATGGATCTCTGGGTTGGCACCAGCAGGCTAGAAAAACCACTGCGTGTTTGCTTGATTGTGTATGACTACTTTGTCCACTGTTGTGTTTCAGAGAAGAAGCCAGTGTGTTCTCCAGAATGCCATGACAAGGGTGTGTGCGAGGCTGACAACGTGTGTGTCTGTCAGTCTCAGTACTTGGGGGATGGCAGAAACTGCACAGGTGGGTTGTAAACCATTACTCTGATGTATCAGACCTAAACGAACCGAAAGACGTACGGGACCTAACGGGACACTGAAAATGTGTAGCGGACCTAACTAAACGAACTGAACGATGTAGCGACGTAACTAAACAAACTAAAAGACGTAGCGGACGTAACTAAACAAACTAAAAGACGTAGCGGACGTAACTAAACAAACTAAAAGACGTAGCGGGAGTAACTAAACAAACTAAAAGACGTAGCGGGAGTAACTAAACAAACTAAAAGACGTAGCGGGAGTAACTAAACAAACTAAAAGACGTAGCGGACGTAACTAAACAAACTAAAAGACGTATCGGGCGTAACTAAACAAACTAAAAGACGTAGCGGACGTAACTAAACAAACTAAAAGACGTAGCGCACGTAACTAAACAAACTAAAAGACGTAGCGCACGTAACTAAACGAACTGAACGATGTAGCGACGTAGCGGGCGTAACTAAAAAACTATAAGACGTAGCGGACATAACTAAACGAACTGAACGACGCAGCGAGCCTAATTGAATAGCTCGGTGTCATATAGGGACCAATGTCCCCGTGTGTCGTGTCCAGCTCCTGACCTCTGTTCGGAGTACAATGGTGGCTGTTACCAGCACGCGACCTGTCTCCAAATGGACCTGCAGATCAACTGTACCTGTCTGTTGGGCTACGAGGGAGATGGGTTCGCCTGCTCACCTATCAACAGGTGTGTTGCCGAGACCAACGGAGGCTGCAGTGACTTCGCCACCTGTCAGTTTACTGGACCTGTGAGTGGCTGCTTCCTTCACATTTAGTTTTGATGAACAATTCTGTTTCCAAAAAAGTTGGGCCCTTTACTGAATACAAAATAGTACAAAGGCAACTTATAACATTTTGAAACTGCAAGATATTGTTGTTTCTTAAAAGAAATATAACCACTTTGAATTTGTTGCCAGCCACATATTTTAGAAAAGCTTGGACAGGTGCTACAAAAGACTGGAAAGGTTTTGTAATGCATAAACCTGGTGGAACATCTCACAACTAATTAGGTTAATTGGCAACAGGTCAGTACCATGATTGTGTATAAAAAAAGCATCCCTGAGAGGGACGTTTGGGAGGAAAAGATGGGGAAGAGTTTACCGCTCTGTAAAAGACCATTTCAGAATAACGGCCAGAGTTCACCGCTCTGTAAAAGACAGTCAAGAATAACGGCCAGAGTTCACCGCTCTGTAAAAGACCGTTTCAGAATAACGGCCAGAGTTCACCGCTCTGTAAAAGACAGTTTAAGAATAACGGCCAGAGTTCACCGCTCTGTAAAAGACAGTTTAAGAATAACTCTCAAAGTCAAATTCCACAGAGTTTGGGGATCTCATCATTTACAGCACATAATATTATTAGAAGATTCAGAGAATCCAGAGAAATCTATGTATGCAAGGGACCAGAGGACCAGGGACCAGGGACCAGAGGATCAGGGACCAGAGGACCAGGGACCAGAGGACCAGAGGACCAGGGACCAGAGGACAATGGACCAGAGGACAATGGACCAGAGGACAATGGACCAGAGGATCAGGGACCAGAGGATCAGGGTCCAGAGGACAATGGACCAGAGGACAATGGACCAGGGACCAGAGGACCAGAAGACAAGGGACCAGAGGACAAGGGACCAGAGGACAAGGGACCAGAAGACAATGGACCAGAGGACCAGGGACCAGAGGACAATGGACCAGAGGATCAGGGACCAGAGACCAGAGGACAACGACAAGGCCAAAAACAGCAACAGCGGCATAGCATTAAAAAAAATAGACACCATTTTGAAAACCTGGCTCCCTAGTAAGAGTCCTGGTGCTAGCAGTCCAGACCTGTCAGCCATTGAAAACATTTGGCGCATTGTGAAACAAAAAATGTAACAAAGGAAGCCTTAAGCTGTTGAGCAGCTGAAATCCTAAATCAAGCCAGAATTGGAATACATTTCACTTTCAAAACTACAGCGATTGGTCTCCTCTGTTCCCAAATGCTTAGTGTTGTTAGAAGAAGATGCAACACGGTGGTAAACACACCCCTGTCCCAACATCTTTTAAAGGTCTGACTGGCATCAAATTTAAAATGTGTATAAAAAAAAAAAAAAAAAAAACTCAGTTTCAACATTTCGTAGGTTGTTTTGTACTTTTTTCCCAAAAACAAATGTTTTACACCCATCAACCTGCCACAAATCATAGCGAGGGCATCTACTGTAATATTTACTATGCTGACGTACTATGCTGTGTTTTATTCTCTGGTCAGAACGAGCGTCAGTGCGAGTGTCTGGATGGCTACGTTGGGAACGGCCTCCAGTGTCTGGAGAAGGTGATTCCTCCTGTCGACCGCTGCTTGGAGGAGAACGGGGGATGTCATCCCGAGGCCACCTGCAGTGACCAGCACTATCACAGTAAGAACCTCCACGTCGCCCCCTCTATGTCCAGGAACCCCACACCATTAGAGATAGACCCCTCTATCTCCGGGAACACCACACCATTAGAGATAGACCCCTCTATGGAACACCACACTATTGGAGATAGACCCCTCTATGTCCCGGAACCCCACACCATTAGAGATAGACCCCTCTATGCCCAGGAACCCCACACCATTAGAGATAGACCCCTCTATGTCCGGGAACACCACACCGTTAGAGATAGACCCCTATATGGAACACCACACCGTTAGAGATAGACCCCTCTATGCCCAGGAACCCCACACCATTAGAGATAGACCCCTCTATGTCCGGGAACACCACACCGTTAGAGATAGACCCCTATATGGAACACCACACCATTACAAAGTGTATAGAGGATTCTGATGGAATTCCTGTTTGTTTGTGTTGCTAGGTAACTCTGCCGGGGTGTACCACTTGCGCTCGGCTGCGGGGAGGTACCAGCTGAACTACACCGAATCGAAGGCAGCCTGTGAGGCTGATGGAGCTACGCTGGCCACCTTCGCCCAGGTGTCTGACGCGCAACAGGTAAGTCATGGCCAGTAATTAGTTAAACAGTGGTTACCTGAACTAAGTAGACAAGAAACAGATCAGAGGACGTTAAATAAACTCTCAGTTAAATTAAACAGATTAAACAAATCATCCAGTTAGTGGCTTCACCCAAGTTCATCACCCTTGCAGTCAATACTCCACCCAATCAATGCTGGGTCATTTCTTTATTTTGTGGGTTCAAGTCCCTCATGTAAGTTCCAGGTTCTACCAGCTCACAGAGCTCCACTCACCACTGAGCTACTTGATGAAGTTCCTTCACTTTGATTTCTGTAGTTGGGGTTGCACCGGTGTGTGGCTGGATGGATGGAGGAGAAGAAAGTGGGGTATCCAACCACATTTCCATCTAAAAAGTGTGGTGACAATCACGTTGGTGTAGTGCTGTACAAAGAACCAGTGGACACAAGTGGCAAATATGACGCTTACTGTCACAGACTATCAGGTAAAATGTTATCTCAACATTACACAAACTTACATGACATTACACGACAAAACTTTGAAAGTGGTAAATCCTTGGAATTAATTTTTTAAAAAAAACTGTTTTGGAGGTCACTTGCCAAGAGGTTTGAGGGGGTAAAGAGGTGCATAAAATAAGAAAAGGATTATGATATGGTAGAGTCAAAGCCCTGATCTCCATCCTATTGGAATAGTAACAGTGAGGATTGTAGCAGGCCATACATTCCAGACAGCGGCCTGGGACGCAAAATTTTGTTATTAAGCTGCTACTTGGTTTATAAATGTATTGCGTTTAAATGTATCTTTAGCTAAAAAGAGACTTGTGTTGAGTCAGCTGCAAATGAATACATTCCTGACTGCATGGTCACGAGAGTAGGCAGCTGATTGGCCTAGACAATTGTGGTTGTTTGTTATTAAAGCTGTAGCTATTTTTAAAGGTTGGTCAAGTTTTCAAATGAAAGTAAAACATCCTGTTGTCCTTCACCACTGAAATCAAGCACACCTAACAAACCTAAATGAAAACCGACATGTTGAGCCAGTTCTGCAAAGATAAACAATAGGTTAGTGAAACTGCTATGGAGGAAGCGGACATCTCAGTTTGAAACATTTTGGTAATATTGTAAAGACCAGATTGGCCAATGTTTGATTTTCAATCAATTTCTTGGGTTGATTAAGGTTAACTATATGAGTGTTAAATCAACACAATAAATAAACAATTACTGATATAAAATCATTGTGCCCCAGATGTCTCAGTCAGGCTCCCTGTCCCAAATCCATCATTTGATTGATAACTTTTTATTTCAGGCTAATGCAATCTGTTCATTAATGTAAATATTCACTTAATATTAAAAGGCAACAAAAAGCAATTTTGATTTAAACAATGTCTGATTTGAACAAGCATTAACAATCTCCTTTTCTTGTTTGTTTGGCATTTATTCCTAAAACACAGACTTTTCCTCCAGCACCACTCTTAACCATTCTGGAATAGTTATTTTATCTTCCCATTTGCAAGGCGAAGTCAAACAAAACAGACACATGATAAACATGAATATGTTACTAATCATATAATAACAATGTATATACCTTTGGGACCTCCCCCCAGCTCCCACTGCAGTAGCTCCTCCGACCCCCACGGCCCCCTGGTTGAATGACCCTGATCTACCACCCAGTCGTTGGTTACCCTAGTGGTTAGAGCCTTCACCCAGTAACCAAAAGGCTGCCGGTTTGAATCCCTGAGTGGACAAGGTGATCTTTTGTTGAGCAAGACATCGTAATTGCTTTCAATAATGGCTTACAGCTGGCCTTGATCCCACTCTCTGAGAAGGGTTTCCAGTTTGGTTCTGGAAATATAATTCACCCACAACCCTCAGGCAGGAAGATGTGATGCCCTCTACATCACAAATATAATGCTGGATCAGGATGGAGTGGGGGATGTTTTGTTCCTTGACCTGTACGCTGGTAGGTCTTCCCAGTGATCACTGATGTGCTGGAGGTTGTAGGATATAATGGTCACCTGACTGAACCTTCCATCTTGAGGTGGAGTACTGGGTGTTTCCTGAAGTCAATTGTTTGGTCAATGTTAAACGTTCCCTTTGGATTGCTGCTCGATGTTGCAGCATCTTCCCAGCGTAATAAATCCTGTCTCCCGTAGATGTGTTCTGTGTTTGTGGGGATCAGTATGTCGGCAACGGTATCTTCTGTAATGGAGACCTGACCAGCGTTTTGGCAACTAATTCCAACTTCTCCATATTCTACAATGTAAGTTTGGGTTCTGGAATCCCCTTGAGTCCGGCTCATCAGCCGTAGGCATTTCCCCTGGTGCCAACAGTTGATCACAGTGCTGACTTAATAATGGCTCCAAGCTAACTAAGGTTGTGGCAAATCATAAATCACAATTTGTGATTCTAGTTGAGCAGGCAGTATAAAAATAACCTCAGTAGAATATCCAGGAAAGACTGTCACGGAGGGTCTTCAGTCTCTATCGACAGTTTGGAATTGCATTGAGACAAGGTTGTAGGTCGTTTTTCATATCACAAAACTGGGAATTAAAATGAGCATCATTTAGAAAATAAATGTATTAATAAGTAAAAGCATTTACCCTGAGTAGGGCTGCCTAGTTAAGAATGATGTATCTTAGAACAGTGCCAACATGTAATATTCCTTTTAATCTCTATTTGTATTTATACGTCTTTTCTGTCTTTGTAGATATTATTGAATTATGCAGGTTCTTCGCCAGACGGAGAAAGTCTATTGCACTTTCTCACCACCAGTTCATCCAATGCTACTCTGTTTGTGCCACACAACACTGGCTTGGTCAATGAGGTGATTTCATTTTAACATTTAGGAAAATCATGCAAACAATTTTTTTTGTGTGTTTATAGTCTGTAGATATGTTTTTACCTGTACATTTTCTTATACATTTACAAGTTTTCTATGTTTTCCTAAGTGAATGTATTTTTACCATCTGAAATGTAATCACATTGTGTTTGAATTGTCATGCTTTGGGAGATTTAGTTTTACATGTAGTAAAATGTCTATACATTCTAATATATAACCACGAAAGGATAATGCCATTTAGATTTCTTTTAGTTTTCTGAGACTCCATTGAAAGGACTCTCCATTCTTTAATACAGAATTCTGATCCTTGAGATCTTCTGTCAGTTTATATTGACTGTCCTCTTCAATTCAAACCACAGGTTTTTTTCACTGCCTTCAATTCAAATCACCGGTTTCAACAGGTTTTCACTTGGTTTGAAATCCGGACAATGAGACGGCTATTGAGAATTTTTTATTTTGCCATAAATTATCAATTTCTTTGTGGATTTTAATGTGCTCAAAGCTCGCTGGCCAATGTAAATTCATGGAGTTTGTTAATGGAACTAACACTGATACAGAGGAAAAAAGGCCTCAGCAAAGAAGCTGACATTTCCAAAGTGGATGACATTAATCCCAAAGTGGATGACATTAATCCCAAAGTGGATGACATTAATTCCAAAGTGGATGACATTAATCCCATGCACAGATCAACATCCACTAAGAAACTGTTATTGACCACAACATTGACCACGTTATTCGTGGGACTTGAGCTCAAGTGAGACCTGTTATTGACCAGAAGGTCAAGGTTAATATCCGCTATACTTCATGTAGACCCTATCCCCCCGGGACGTGGAGTACCACATCTCTACTAACAACAGCGTGATTTTCTACGAGGATCTGGAACATCTTCAAGTCATCCCATCCAGACTGGGATGTAATCTGTCAGTGGCCATCTCCTCCAGGAACACTAGTCAGCAGAACGAGGTCAGTGGACCCCTTATTTATTACACTGAGCCTTGCTTTTAATGTACACCTGAATACAGTAGACCTCCCCTTTAACACTAAACAGCAGAACCTTCAGTTTTGTTTATACGCTGTTGTGAGGAAGTACCTCAGTTAGGTCAGTTTTTGAGAAATCAGTATTGTGGACTTTTATACAGTAGGCACTTCATTTAATACAGGTCCCCTTTATTGATAATAATTCCGCCCCTGTACTTTGTAAATATTGAATATTCACCATTATGTTAATAACCAGCCGATGATCGTTCAACCACCTGCTGCTTTTAACCATTTGTTGGTGGAGTGTCCCATCACAATCATATTTCAATGGTTTATCCTTTGTTAGAAATTAATTCTCACCTTGACATATTGGGGTCGCTCATGAAACTATGATCCTGTTGATCCTCAGGACCTCCAGATCTACAAGCTAGTGAACAAAAGGCTTGTGTTGGAGTGGAACATCCCAGCATACAACGGAATCATTCACGTCATTGAGGGTCCTCTCAGAGCCCCGCCCCTTCCAGTGAGTGATTCTTGTGACTGGTAGAAAGTAACCCACCATAGTTGGTCTAGAAGACATGCCTACATGCTGTTGTCAAAGGAAAAGGAAGCCAGGCTCGTGTTACTGTATCTCTGATGACCGGACAGATCCGGTTGGGTTAGGGTTGATTGAGTCGGTTGTATAATTGCAGGTTCAGCCCAGCCCATCGTCAGGCCAACCCCACGGGGGCAAAACTGTGGCCACCTCCCTACTGGTGACCTTTCTGATCCTTTGTGTCATTGCTGGACTCTCCTATTATGTCTTCAAACACAAGAATGATGCCTTCCGCTTCCACTACTTCAAGGTAATGCAAATAGTTTATAAGGTAATGCAGGGTTTTATTTTATCTGGTAATGCAGTGTTTTATTTTATCAGGTAATGCAGGGTTTTATTTTATCAGGAAATGCAGGGTTTTGTTTTATCAGGTAATGCAGGGTTTTGTTTTATCTGGTACTTTGTTAGGCACCATATTTCCTACCTCCCCAATGGGTTCTGGTCATTGCTGCACTATAGGAGTCATTGACTGGCAGTCAATCATGGGTCCTCAAGCCCCATCTGCAAACCAACCACTTTCACGTCTGTGGACAAAAATAGATACGTATGAAGGGAGCATTATAAATGAATACACAAGTTTAGGACTGATTGGAGTCACTGTGTAATCCTGTGTGTTGATTAAATACAGAAGACACCGCTTCATAAACAGAGCATCTGGTTTAGTAGAAAAATCCTTTTGTGTGATTCTTTCAATGTAATTATTTACATGAACAACTGGCAAATGTATTCTACAACAGGAAAAACGAATCTGGCTGCATCTGTAACGGGACCTGGTTTAAAATGTTTCATTAAATACTTTTTTTGTTTTTGCCTATCAGTCAAAAATGCGTCACGTTTAAAGTACACTTTTACAAGTCAGTCAGTAATGACAAAGGCACCTTTGCTAAGAGAAAGTCTTGTGTCTTCATTTTTCAGGTTGTCAGCAAAAAAAATTTTTTCGAACTATCACAATTCTCATCTCACCCCTAATGGCACATTTTAGAAAATAGAAGAATTTTCCTGTCAGACAGTGCGGCAGGCTGAGACAAAGTGAGGAAGCGAGCTGTGAGGTAGTGTGTGTGTGCGCGTGCGTGTATATAAAGAGAACGCGTGAGGCAGCAGTGCACGTGCCACGGGCAGACTGAGGGAGGGATCTGTGCGCCAGCCCCACTGTTTATAACCTCACCCAGGCCACCATCACAGGCTGGCAGTTGGAATGGCTTATTTTGTCAAATCGTCTTTCGCTGCAAAAACAAAAAACACGTTTGGCTAGTTTGCAGGCCTTGTTTGTGGTTTTTGACTAGTCATTGGACTGGACCTGACAAATCTGCGGAGCCCAATTCCAATTTGAGATTGTATAAATCATTTATTAATTAAGAACAATTAAAAAATGCAAGAAAATGCTAAGTTAGTCCACTAATTAATACATAAGGTCGACCTACCTAACCCTTCATTTTAACAGTCGTACATTTTTTGTTAATTTTATTGATGTCATCTGTACTGTTAGATTTGTGAATTATCGTTAACAACTTTGTGGATATTGAGTAAGGAATGCAGCCCCCGAAAGTTGAGACCCACCTGTTATTATTAGTTGTATAGCAGCCTGAAACATTCGACTGCACAAAGGTGGAATCTCTAGGAAGGCTACTTATACTGTGATTACGCAATATTTTAAAAGGAAAATAGGCAATAGGTATGTATTGCTTTAAACCAACAGTTCCCGACTGGTTTTGCTTCTGTACCTGAATTTGACAATTCAAAGTCAGTTGTGACAGGGTTCTAAATCAATGTATGGGGGGTAATAATAGATGTCCCTACATGTACAGAAGTAAGTGGCCGCTCTAACATCGATAACTGTAACAGTATGAAAACACAAAACAGTGTTTATTTAACCATGTAGATGTATAACGAATAAAACCACAAACCTTATTACTGGACAGGCACACTACCTACTTAGTGACCAACATAAGTATCGGGAGAGTGAGGTAAAAATGTTTACTTTTGCTGTACACTCAATTCACATAAAAATATGGTGAAAATAATGATGCAAAAGTACAGGTCACATTCTATTCGACACTTGTGCTTTACCAACAAAGACCCCCGCTCCAGTTGCGAGCATAAACCAAGAATATTGACA
Organism: Novumbra hubbsi; assembly: GCA_016801125.1. Classification (NCBI taxonomy): domain Eukaryota; kingdom Metazoa; phylum Chordata; class Actinopteri; order Esociformes; family Umbridae; genus Novumbra; species Novumbra hubbsi. The sequence continues at coordinate 16,491 of JACXGK010008410.1, forward strand.
CAATTAAAATACTTCTCACTCCTAACAAGATTTCACACCACTTAAATCAATCCTTTCATTCATATTTTTGTTCTGACCCTAAATTTGGAGCAAATATTGTTGGAAATTCGCTTGTAGTTCAGCATCTCTGCAACGCTACTTTCAATCAGCAATATAGTGTAGTCGATCGTCACGACAGGCGTCCTGGCAACAAAAGACAGCTGAATTAGTGAAATCTTATATTAGCTAGCTGCAACTCATCAATGGCAGCTAGTTAGCTTAGATGGAACATATTAACTTTGCTAACTGTAGCAACAATCTTAGCAAATCATGCAAGCATTTGTGAGATTGTCAAACTTCGTAGGAAAAACCTCCCATGGCCTCAATGTGGGTCATAACTCATTCTGATTAAAAATGGTTTTATTCCCAAGGCAAAATCATTTCTTAAAATAACAATTGAGCAGAAGTAATCCACAACCATATCTTTGAGAAAGGATTTCCAGACAGTTATCGGCAGCAACAGCTAACAGTAAGGTGGATGTTTAAACACAGTCAATATAGAGGTGTTATTATAGCCAAAAGGTTTGGGGTGACAGGAAGTGGGAAGCTCCTAAATGTTAGCACAAACCAACTACATTTCAGGCTAACTTTCAACTTGAATTTCAAAGATTCAGATTTCCCATCAGGTCACAAGGAAGCAGCAACATATGCCTCTTTACCTGGGTTGCTTCCAATTACTTTCCTTTCATTTTTTGCTTCAGCTTGAACTACTGCCGTAAAGAAAGGCTTGATAATATAGATTGAATGGATTTGTTGACGTGTATCTCTCCAACTACAACAGAACGAAGATGATGGTGTCTCCAGGGAGGGAGATCCACCCTCTCTGGTATCCATCCCAAACCCACTCTATAGCGGGTACAGGGCCTTCAATGAACCCTTGGATGAACAGTGTGTGAGTCATCAGTTTTAGATTTAAATTGTTAACACACCACACCAACTACTTATTTTACTCTGGATCTATAGCAAGTGATTTAGTCATGTGTGCTTTGATAAAGAGTCTGTACTGAATGTCTGCTTAAAGCCTAAAGATATTTGCCAAGTTCCCTTTAGTTGAATGATTGCCATCAAATCACTAGGTGTGATTTACATTTAGATATTTTTTTGTCTCAATTAAATACCTTTAACAAACTCAGAGGGCAACACAAAAAAATCACAATTCACATTTTGTTGACGCGTCCCTGATTGGAGGTGTTACAGATTGATGTGCTGGACAGTCACAAAAAAAGTGTGAATCTAGAATTTTATCATTTCTACATTGTTTTGATGTAGGTTGACATTTTAGATGGGGCAATTACCATTATTTCTCTTTCTAGGAATCAACAGCAGAAGATGCTGAAACAGCAGCAGCTCCTCCGACACCTCAACTTCTGGATATATAAGAACAATACATTTCAAAAAACAGTCTGCATTTGAGCACTCTGCTGAGAATGTAGCATTTCAGTCTCCTTTTCAGCTCAGTCAACAATTTACTTAATAAACATTTTAATAGGATTTGCATAAAAGTCATGATGATGTTGACAAATCAGAACTAGTGAGGACATTTTGCCAGTCCTTACTTACAAAAATTGCTTTTTTTTGTTTTTCAAACAGAATTGGTCTGCAGTTGTATAGAAACCCTGGTTGGCCTCAATAAATAATAGCTTGTACTGTGTTTTCCGAAGATGGTCAGGATTCAACCATGCACCCTTTATAGGCAATGTTATGCATTCATAGATATGTCATTAAAATTACTGTTTTGCTACTGTAACCGCTATTAATTCATTCACTTACACATATAATGCACAAATCACTCAGTCGTGTAATATTAGTTACCATACTAAAAATAATTCAATGTTTCTGTGGCCAATAAGAATGTTAAAATCTTGACTTGGTGTGTGAGCCAGGAAATGCCAGTGTACTTAGCACAGGGTGTACATGCACCTTTACGAAAAAAGCAAACTCAGGAGAGCATAATGCAGTTATGTAAAAAAAGAAAATATCCCTTACCTGCCAGATGGGGAAAAGCATTGGTCTTCCTGAAAGGTTTACAACCGGTTAATTTCCGATAATACTAAGACTGGTTTTCATAAGTAGATAAGATCAGAATTCACCAGATAATTGTGTCCCTTCGACACCCAAGCACACAGCTCATACCCTGCCTCCAAAAGCACAGAACCATAATTTAAATCCTAGACAGTCTGTTCTTGACCAGTGTACTGCTTGGGGATCCAGCGATTTTTAGCCAATTTTCAAGATTGAAACCAAAAATTAGGTTCCAGTCCACCGCAATGGCAATAGTTTCTTTCTACAAGACAACAATGCCATTATTAAAGTGACCACGCCCTTGAAAATTCACAAATCGATTGGGCTGATCCTGTGGTTGGTGGAGGACAATGTTTTTAAGTTAGTAAGCTGGTTGTAGTTAAAACACGGGCTGGATTGGCTATAAAAACGTAAATTCACAATGCGCTGTATGGCGTCAGCTTGAAGAGAAAGCTAGCTAGCTGTTAAGAAGTTCGCTCCTATTGCTAAACCTAGAAAACTAACCGTCTTGGTACCACTAGCATACATGTATACCAAGTGTTTTTTTCGTTTATTGTTTAGTCCCATATCTGCCCGTGTGTTCTTCCGGTTATTAAATAGAGATACATTGCCGAATATATAACATATCATTGATTTATGCAAATATGCACATTGATGCTTATTCTATGTCTGTCGCAGCGTATTCTGTGTGTAGGGCTTCTTGTTTAGCTACGCGGGACCTGAAGTAATTTTTTGGGCAAAATAGCAAAACAAAACAAATCACCGATCACTACAGAAGTCTACCAGTTTATTCACTATAGCCAGTTTGAAACAATGTGGTTTAGGGATAACATACTGCTGTTCCTTATAAATTATTTTCTGGAGAACATATTTCTATTTCACAGATATTGTGTATTTTTAAGTTCAGACCGTACCACAATACCACTCCACAGCTAGCTATGTTGCAGATTGGACTATTCATTTGATAGTTCAAAAGGCACTAACATGATATTATCAATATACACACCATGAAATAATTAAGTATAAAGGGAAATAAATAATTTAAATGGCAAAAAATACTTATACATATAATATTTATTAGCGTATTTCTACATTTAATTACGTATTTCATGGTTGCGGTCACTGTAAAACAGGTAAAGCCCGCCCACCCAACTTGGATGGGTTAATGACGGATTCAATCATATAAGATTTCATGACTGCAACCATGAAATATGAAATGAATGCACCATTTAATGTTACATGTTTTATATTAATTCTTATTTAAAATTTAAATTATTTCCCTTTATATTTAATTATTTCATGGGGCATATTTATTATATTTAATGTCCCTAATATTTCTCTGTAATGTACAGCTCTAAAAACGTCCTCAATGAGGGCGGTTAAGGTCTGTTGCGAAGCACAGGACGACTGGCGCCTCCTCCGTGTGCGACAGAGACAGTCAGTGGATGAAGTTAACTGTTAGCGTTCAGCTTGTTAACGTAAGTTTCACGTTCTGCCGAGAGCGTGGTTTTTATTGAATTCATAAAGAGCACATCATTAATATACACCTATTCTAAAGTTTTAACCCAATGGCAGCAGGAAAAAAAAATCATAAGCAATATCATAAGATATTACCAGCCATTCTGGAACTCTACCTCCTGCGACGGGCAGAACCCCGTTTTTTTGGATTGCTGTTGGATTGGATGACCGATAACTTTTTGCTTTTAAACTCAGAAAAAACTGAAATGTTAATTTTAGGACCTAAGAAACAAAGAGCACTGTTGGGAGATCTCACAATGAACCTGGACGGTTGTATAGTCATATCCCAAAAGAATGTGAGAAACCTTGGCGTCACCCTTGACTCTGAACTCTCTTTCGATGAACACATAAAAAATATCTCTAGAGCTGCTTTTTTTCATCTTCGGAACATTGCTAAAATACGCAATTTTTTATCAAAAGCTGATGCTGAACAACTAATCCATGCTTTTGTTACTTCCAGACTAGATTATTGCAACGCTCTAATCTCCGGTTACCCTGATAAATCAATGAATAAACTTCAGTTAGTGTTGAGTATGGCTGCTCGAATTTCAACTAGAACACATTTTTTTTTAGCACATTACTCCAGTATTAGCTTATTTTAGCTTATTTTAAGGTTTTACTGTTGACCTATAAAGCAGTACACGGACTTGCTCCTGCATATCTCTCTGAAATTATCCAGCCATATATACCTACACGTAACGTAAGATCGCAAGATGCAGGCCTTCTGGTCGTACCTAGAATTTCCAAACAAACAGCCGGAGGCAGGGCTTTCTTAAATAGAGCTCCGTTACTGTGGAATAATCTGCCACGGTTAGAAATGCAGACTCTGTGGCAATTAAGTATCTACTAAAGACGCATCTTTTCTGCATGGTTTTTGACTAGTGTAGCCTGGCCCAGGGGTTGAAGGTGACCGGAATGGCTCGATACTGTCCACCCTTGCTGATTTGCTAGATGGGCTCTCATCTCCACTGGGATACCTGCTCTCCAATGCCACTTGAGGGCGGAGTCACTGGCTTGCTGCCGTCTGTCCTTTGCGCCCCTCAAGCAATTGAAATGAACTCTGCTGGCAATACTCGGCCCTCACATAGGGTGGTTGCGGTTAGTCGATGTCCCTGTGGCTGATGCCTGGCAATGAGGGTGGATTGATTTCTTGCCTGTTGGGTCCTGCCCGAGGCCTCCCTTGGATAGGGCCACAGTGTCACTTGGCCCCCCTGTCTCAGACAAAAGTATTTATGCTGCTTTATTATTGTGCCGGGGAGCAGGGCCAGTTCTCCTACTTAACTTTAAGGAATGCACTCTTTAACAACTCTCCTTGTCTCCTGTTGCGGTTCAACTTAGAAGGACGTGAGGTCTTGGCCTACACCTGTGGAGTACCAGGCCCAGAAGACCTTGTCCCGAGCCCTCCTGGTTTTGCTGCAGAACAAGCAGATACCTGACGATTGTTGAGTTTACCCCCCCTCCCAATCTAGACGATCCTGACGATTCCGGCTGCCACCAATCCTGTTGTTGCGTGCTCACTGGGGTTTTAGGCTGGGTGTTTTTGTAAAAGCACTTTGTGACAACTGCTGTTGTAAAAAGGGCTTTATAAATAGATTGATTGATTGAACCAAAACCTCAACTTAACCTATCCAGATATGCCTCCGGATTTTTCTGGAATACCCCTGAGTTCAACATCTGATTTGAAAGCTCTATGACCCTAGACTGGCCTGAAACTTAAGAGACACTTTTTGAAAGTTTCTGGATCACAATGTGACTACAAACGGGTAGGAACATGTTTTGTAAATGACCCAGATCACACCTCACTAGTGAAAGCCTTTCCAGTTCACCATGACCTCAAAACCACAATGGTGAAATGGCTGGTTCAGTAGTCTCCAAAGGCTGCTGTTTATTATTATTTTTCTTTTTACTGAAACCTACAGTGAAGTATGAAATTTGAGCAGCTCAAAAATACTCATGAGTGCAAAAATTCATGTGTGCACCATCAATGTATGTCAGTCCTTACAAAAACAAACAGCCATTTGGGGGGTTTATTTAAATGGTTGGTTGAGGCTGTCAGTCTTTTCAGAATTGTAAAATACAATCACAGGAAAACAATTGGATACAGTTTGGAAATGTCTGACTGTTAAAAAGAGAATAAATAATATAATGTTGATAGAAAAAAATCAAAATGGCAAATGAGTAAACTGAAGCAATGTTTTTCAAAGTTACATATATTAAGCTGTTTCCCACAACAAACTAATCAATCAAATTTTCTATCAAATTTATTTATACAGCCCTTTTTACAACAGCAGTTGTCACAAAGTGCTTTTACAAAAACACCCAGCCTAAAACCCCAGTGAGCACGCAACAACAGGATTGAAGCACGGTGGCTAGGAAAAACTCCCTACGGGGCCGGAGTGTAGGAAGAAACCTAGAGAGGCACCAGGCTCAAAGGGGTGGCCATACCTCTTGTG
>JACXGK010008411.1:0-22493 GCA_016801125.1 Novumbra hubbsi
CACCTGCTTCCCCATACAGGTGAGGCACTACACCCCCCCTCACCCACCACAACCTACCTGAGCCGTAACTCATATGTATAGTAAACAGCTTTGGATGGAACATTTCTTTATAAATGCAGACAGCGCCTGATTCAGTTGATGTCGGTTTGGTTGTATTTCTGTGTAACTACCCGGGTTGAGTATTACTTCTGGTAAATGACACAGGGCAACTCTCCCATCTCCCTCCCAGATTCCTCCGTCTGACCCACGCATCGGTCTCCAGAGCTGCATGCCCTTCTTTCGTTCCGCGCCCAGCTGTGTGGGCGGGGCCCTGCCTGGGCCCCCCCGCCACCATCACCGCGAGCAACTGAACGCCATCACCTCATTCGTGGATGCCAGTATGGTTTATGGTAGCTCCTCCCCCATGGCCGCGGCCCTGAGGGACAGCTCCTCTCGCCTGGGTCGACTGGCCCTCAATGACCAGGCCTCAGACCAGGGTCTCGCCTACATGCCCTACCTGCCTCGGCTGCAGGGACGTCTGGATCCTTGTGGGCCTCGTAGGGGCTCTGTAGCCAACTTTACTGGATATCAAAATGCCTCTGTTACAAAGTCCGGTCAACTAGCAGAACAGGACAATATCACATCCTGTTTCCAAGCAGGTAGGGACAGCCACTGGTTAGGGTTATTTTTTTTTTACATTTACATAAATAGCTGGTATTTTATAGCGAGTTCTCAGCTCATATTATAGAAATAGAATTGATTGATCAGACAGCCCCCTTGTAGTCAATGTGATCTGAAGGGAGACCCGGCACACATAATTAGTGTACCCATAAAGGTAACCTTCCGTTCGCCATTGTTGCTTATGTAAATGTCATGAGTGCATTAAACATACAAAGAATGGCTAGGGTTCTGAATAGATGAAGGACGTCTGTTATACAGACGCCCTTGAGGAAAAGTGTTGAATATGTGACGTGTTGCCTAGGTGATTCGAGGGCCAATGAGCACCTGGGGATGATCGCCCTCCACACACTGTTCCTGAGGGAACACAACAGATTGGTGGGACAGCTGCATCTCCTGAACTCTCACTGGGGCCCCGACACCCTGTACCAGGAGGCCCGGAAGATCATCGGGGCCATACACCAGGTGTACACACACACACACACACACACCCATAGTACAGTCACACACGTTTACCTATTCCAACCTCACCTGAACCCTAGTCCTAATCTTAACCTAAACCAAACCCTTATCCTAACCTCAATAACGCCACATTGTTGCCTAAAATGAATGTAACCCTAACCCACACCTTATCCCCGAACCACAAAAAGATCAACCCCAAATCTAACTTCTGCACATTTCCCCATAATCCCTTTTATATGGTGAGGTCAAAAACACCTGCAAACAGACCAGGTTACCAAAGATATGTTGGCCATAATTTATAATGTATAAATTGTATATATGTAACATGTTCCAACCGACAAAACAGTTTCCATGTCTCCTCCCCCCATGTCGACCCCGCCCCCATGCCCGCCCCCAGATCCTGACATGGGAGCACTACCTGCCCAGGATCCTGGGTGAGGCCACCACCTCCCAGCTGATGCCACCCTACAGGGGCTACGATCCCGAGACCGACCCCCGCATCTCCAACGTCTTCTCCACCGCCGCCTTCCGCTTCGCCCACGTGACCGTGCACCCGGTCGTAGCCCGCCTGGGCCCCGGGTACAGCCTCTCCCCGGAGCACCCCCCCCTCCCGCTGCACCACTCCCTCTTCGCCTCCTGGAGGGTGGTACAGGAGGGTTAGTCTCAGGGCTGCATCACTGGGGAGACACAACAGACACAACAGACACAACAGACACAACCATGTAGCACCATAACGGGCCTTGCGGTATCTGTGTACTGGTGTTTCCCTGTGTACCCCCCCCCCATAGATCTGGACTTAGAGATCCTTGTCTTGTTGGTTTGGATTAATGTATTATGCTCAGTGCTTATATCAGGGGCATTGATCTCTGGACCTCCAGGCCAGTTCCATTGCAACCCCTCTTCTCAGGGACTTATTTACACCTGGGGCACCAAATGGGGGGCAATTAATGATGAGGTAGAACAGGAAACCAGCGGCCTTGTGAGAGTTGAATGGCCTGTACAGACCTACATCAGTGAAGCGCAGCGACTGTGAACTGTGTACGTCTCGGTCTAGATGGCATTTCTGATGAACCGGGCGATTAAAAGAACCCCAAAGGCATACGTTTCCCGTCGTGGAGCGGAACTGTCTGTTACGTTACCGTGGCAGCACCATAACAGCGACTCCCCCCCTCCCGTCCCAGGGGGCATCGACCCGGTCCTGCGTGGGCTCCTGCTCTCTCCGGCCAAGCTGCAGCTGCCCGGTCAGATGATGGTGGAGGAGCTAACGGAGAGGCTGTTCCAGGCCCAGGGAGGCCTGCCTCTGGACCTGGCAGCTCTCAACCTGCAGAGGGGCAGAGACCACGGCCTGCAAGGTAGCCAAACAGAACCAGAACCTGTGTGGAGAGGAGGGTCCACGCCCAGGGCGTGACTCGTGTCTGTGTCTTCCGCATCAATTTATTCATGTAAACATTAGCGGGAACGCTGGTCTTCATTTGGGGACGTGGCCAACCCTACTCTACTTCCCCCTTCCCATCATGCACCAGGTTACAGCTCCTGGCGTCGCCTCTGTGGCCTCTCCGTTCCCAACACGACCTCTGACCTGGCAGACGTCCTGGGCAGCCCGGGTCTAGCCGCAAAGTTCCTGTGGTTGTACGGGACACCCCAGAACATCGATGTGTGGGTCGGGGCCATCTCAGAGCCTCCTCCGGCCGGGGCTCGAGTGGGGCCCCTCCTGGCCTGCCTGCTGGCCCGGCAGTTCAGAGCCCTGAGAGACGGAGACAGGTAAGGCGGACAAGTTCTCCCGACACAATGTCTGTATACATGCCAGGATGTTGTGGGTTCAACTCTGTATACATGCCAGGATGTTGTGGGTTCAACTCTGTATACATGCCAGGGGGTTGTGGGTTCAACTCTGTATACATGCCAGGATGTTGTGGGTTCAACTCTGTATAAATGCCAGGGGGTTGTGGGTTCAACTCTGTATACATGCCAGGATGTTGTGGGTTCAACTCTGTATAAATGCCAGGGGGTTGGGGGTTCAACTCTGTATAAATGCCAGGGGGTTGTGGGTTCAACTCTGTAAACATGCCAGGGGGTTGTGGGTTCAACTCTGAATAAATGCCAGGGGGTTGTGGGTTCAACTCTGTATACATGCCAGGGGGTTGTGGGTTCAACTCTGTATACATGCCAGGGGGTTGTGGGTTCAACTCTGTATACATGCCAGGGGGTTGTGGGTTCAACTCGGTATAAATGCCAGAGGGTTGTGGGTTCAACTCCCAAGAAAACGGATGAACAAGAAGTGAAATAAAAACACATGACCTAGATGACGCCCAGTGGGGTCGTTCTCTGAAGCCGCTGTATGTCTGCCTACTCACAATGCAACCTGCCAGGTTCTGGTGGGAGAGAGAGGGTATGTTCACCGGGACCCAGAGAGCTGCCCTCCGAGCCGTGTCTCTGTCCCGTATCATCTGTGACAACACCCACATCACACGCGTCCCCCCCGACCCCTTCAGGCACACCGTCAGCCCGGACGACATGCTTGCCTGCAGCCACACCCGAATCCCTCACCTCCACCTCTCCGCATGGAGGGAGTCTGACACAGGTAACACTCATAACGCATAGGTATGTAGCCTAGCAACCACCTCAATCAGCAGACATGCTTGTAGGTATGTGTAGACATAATTGTCGACCACCCTGTAGACATACTGGTAGATATGCTTGTAGACATACCGTAAATGTCAGGTACATTACAGAGGGAAGTTTGGTTTTCTTTTTCAGTTTCACCACCAAAATCCTAATTTCATCCACTTAGTAGTTTCCACCTATCAGTGGAGCCCCCTGACTCCCAACAGAGCCCCCTGACTCCCAACAGAGGTCCCTGACTCCCAACAGAGCCCCCTGACTCCCAACAGAGCCCCCTGACTCCCAACAGAGCCCCCTGACTCCCAACAGAGGTCCCTGACTCCCAACAGAGGTCCCTGACTCCTAGAAGAACTAAGATGAGGTGCTTCAAGCCGCTTCTCCCCAGGAGGTGATTCTGGCTTCTTCCGTTGAACTCGTCTCTTTACTCTCTTCAGATCCCAGTTGTGGTTCGGTCCCCAGGCTAGAATCTGGCTTCTCCATGCAGTGTAACTCTACCATCCACTACCAGTGTGCTCCAGGCTACCAGCTGATCGGTCCTGCTTCAGTGACCTGCAACCCCAATAGTCAGCAGTGGAATGCAGCCCCCCCAACATGCCACGGTAAGCTGTGTGTGTGTGTGTGTGTGTGTGTGTGTGTGTGTGTGTGTGTGTGTGTGTGTGTGTGTGTGAGAGGTGTAAGGGAACAATTGGCATCAAACTGTAGAAGTTCTGTAAGTCTGTGTTGTGATTGGCTGCAGATGTTGACGAGTGTGCCGACCAGCCAACCCTGTGCCCCGAAAACACAGACTGCCTTAACACCCCCGGGTCATACATGTGCAAGGGTAAGCCACTTTGAATAGCAGACTAATAAAGGACAGATATCTGATGTCAGCGGCACTTTTCAGGGGCCACAAAAGACTAGAAGAGTTGTGTAATGTGAAACAAAAACCTCACAGCTAACTAGGTTCATTTTGCAACAGGTTTGTAACATGATCGGGTATAAAGAAAAAGCATCTTTCCTCTGGGTGTGTGTGTGTGTTGGGTTCCAGAGCCGGACCAGTCCTTCCTGTCAGCAGTCTCCGTGGTCTCCGCGGTGATAGCCGTGGTTGGGGGCGTGGCTGTCATATTCATGATATTAACCTGTTACAGAAGGTACGTCCTCGGGACCTTACACTAGGTCCTAACATGTCCGGATCATCTGATTGGTCCTTCATCTGGGACCGGATTCAGGCCAGTTATTCTCCGTGGGTCCAGTGCAGCTCAGTTAGTAGCGCATGGCTTTACGATATCATGTGGGTTCAATGTGGGGCCCAGAACATGTAAGACAACATATATAATATAGTGTATGCACACGCCACTGTAAGTCACTGGAAGACAACATATATAATATAGTATATGCACACGCCACTGTAAGACCACATTTATAATATAGTATATGCACACGCCACTATAAGTCACTGTAAGACCACATGTATAATATAGTATATGCACACGCCACTGTAAGTCATTGTAAGACCACATATATAATACAGTATATGCACACGCCACTGTAAGTCACTGTAAGACAGCACATATAATATAGTATATGCACACGCCACTGTAAGTCACTGGAAACTGATGGAATGGAAAATTACCTTTCTTGTTAAAAAGTTTACATGAATTGTTTTTACTTTTTACTGGCACAATCATGCCGTTTACTGTGTGTTGCAACATTTACAAGCATTTTAAACACATCCTGTTCTTCAATATTCCCTTCTTTTCTAATATTCTCACAGGCATTTCCCCAAGACAGAACCAACCAGCAATGGTTGCTGGAAGAGGGACAAATAATAAAGCGACATCTCTGGAAATGTAATATTTACGCATTTCATTACGCTCCAGTATTTCTATGGTTGTTTAAACACCCTAACAGTAAACAGCTGAATGCATTGACAGTATATTTAACTACAAGTAATTTGTTAGAAAACAACCTGATAAAAGAAATTGCTGACATTTTTTGCAATAAAGTTGTGTTGCATGTAAATATGCGATGTTGGGCCACAGAATTATACTGTATAAACTTTAGTCAGACTACACTCAAAAGCCTCATCGTTTCTGTTGACATCTTTAATGATACAACTCGGACATTTGACCAATCAAGAACCAGGGACCTGTTGGAACCAGGGGAAGGGGCCTGTTGGAACCAGGGGAAGGGTCCTGTTGGAACCAGGTGAAGGGGCCTGTTGGAACCAGGTGAAGGGGGGAAAACAGCGGGAACAACAAAAAGCAGATCATGTAGTGGATATTTACCACACCTATCCAGGTCCGAGGAGTCCAGAACAGGGCCACATTCCCCAGATCTCAACCAAACTCCCGTTCAAACCAGTTTAGCAACAACCGTCAGTGGGCGTGGGAAGATGAGTGCTCTTGCATTAGACGGTTACGTAACAGGGGCAGTCTGGTAAAGGCCAAATCTAGTGAGGCCGTGACCATAACAGTCAGACAGGCATCCTGAGTAACTTCAAGGCCTACCACGTTTCAGGATTTCAACGGTACTCCACTGAGCTTCAGATAATACTTCAAGTTTAATTTCTATGATTTGTGTCCTGTCGGCAACATTCCCTTTAAATACGCTATTTGCCCTTGACTGACCAGCGCAAGAATTCATGGAAGGATAACAGAGGCAGAATATTCACAACACAGGGTTCAGTTGTGGTCACATTGATTTTATCCATCTACAGAGTGTGACTGTAACCAATAGAAATGATCCATCTACAGACAGAGAAGGACTGTAACCAATAGAAATTATCCATCTACAGACAAAGAAGGACTGTAACCAATAGAGTTTAAAGCTATAAAGGAGGTTCTAACATGAGGGCAATGATTCAGTGCCCCATTACATGGCTCTATTATTGTAGCTTGACAGACATTGTTCCATTACAAAAGGCTTGTTTTCATGCAAGATATGGCTAGTGTTGCAGTTATAATACATTACTGCAGAACAGACACAGAATACTTTAACTCTGTGTTTCCCAATCCTGGTCCCAGGGACCTCAAAGGGTACACGCATGTTTTTGCCCTAGAACTCTCGCAACCGATTCAATGATAGGTTGATTGCGTCAACCAAGTGTGTAAGTCGAAGGGCAACATTTGCATCAGGTGTGTGAATGCTGGGGCAAAAACATCCACCTCTTGAGGTCCTCTGGACCAGGGTTGGGGAAAAGTGCTTCAACCTATGGCAATGCTCTTAATGTATGCATGCAAAGCTAAAACTTTGTCAGTCATGTATGGCATTCAAGTACATAATCATACAAAAGGGCATATTCAATAACGTTTCTACAGGAATTTAACTACCACTCGCAGGAAGTGCATAATACCACGACTACTTTTAAAGCTCTTCAATCTCCTCCCAACTACGACGCCAGTTCAGAGCAGGCCAATAAACAGGGAGTGTTAGAGACTATGACAAACATTGTTGACTTAATCGTCCCTTAATCTGTGGTTGGTTTATCTTTCCATTACGGTGTCCAGTGTGGACTAGACAGCTGTCGTATTAAGGAGCGTAGATCAGGTGGACTTTTACTAAATTGGCTTTGTTCAAGACGTCTATGCTGGCATTCTGTGTCTACACGCTCGTCAGTAACAACGTAGTGGAAGGAGAATCTATCAACGTTAAGGCAAAATCATAAGTAGCCTCGTCTGCTAAAGCGAGAGGAGGCGCAGGAGTGCTAAAGCGAGAGGAGGCGCAGGAGTGCTAAAGCGAGAGGAGGCGTAGGAGTGCTACGGAACAAGAGTCCAATCCCGTGTGAATTGAGCAGGGTAGTCCTTTGTGTCTCCTGCGCCCACCTTCAGGGGTCTGTGGGAGTACCTGGAGTCAGGTCTGTGGGAGTACCTGGAGTCAGGCGCGTCTCCTGTGAGGACGGCCGGCCCTTCATGGAGTGTTTCTGTGGATGACGGGGAGCAGCTCCACACATGAATAGGCTGTGGTTTCAATCTACCCACTCGTCAGACATAAACCTCCAACTGAAAGTCTATCGAAGAGTGTCTCGATCCAGGACAACATACAGTACTTAGGTCAAAATGTTTCGGGAATGTGGTATGTGGTCTGATATGAAACGGCTTTCAGCCAATCAGCATTCTGTACCAAAAAAGCCGGTTCATCACTTATTCTACAAATTGGGAGGTTTGAATTCTCAATGCTGATCGGCTAAAAGCCATGGTATTCGCGGGACATTAAATGGCATTTGTAACTGGTTAATAATGGCAAAAAGGTACCACTGAAGTTGTTGGTGAACTTCCTGCCGCTGAGAACGGCTCTGAGACGAGCTACATTCGCCAGATACCCAGTTGGGTCCTAAAGGCCCTGTTTCTAAAACTAGAGGGTCACTGCAACTTCTCCACTTCCCTTGTCAGTTACACTTGAAACCCCTTCCTCAATAAATCAGTCTACCCATTTCGGTTTCCCGCACATCCTCCTGACAACCTTTCCCCTGACTGACCCGAGCAGAACCAGGCCAGTTTGGCTTGGGTCAATGGCAGTACTGTAAAAAGGGTACTGGTGATGGGTCTCAGTACAGTTGATTGGTGTCTCCAGTCTTCTAATGCAAAAGAGTTTTGCTACGTTGTAGCCAAGTGAACATGGCCCCAGGTAGCTCTCCCATCCGTCTTCTATCCCTGGTCGGTGTTGTTGAGGTAGAAGCCCAGCTTGGCCACCGTCATCTCCCGACGTAGACGCATCACCTCCCAGAACATCTGCTCCGCTGAAAGGGGCCAGAGGACAACCTGTCAGTCATCGGCTTTACCACCCCTCCCTGCTCCAATTATGATCTTACAAAACACTTTTTAAACAATTGAAAAGCCTCACCGGCACGGCTGGCCGTCTAGTGTGAAAATCAACACCCTGTCCAATTATGATATTACAGTATGGTATTTGTTTTGTCCCTACAAAGGTGTGGTGTACGATGGAAGCAGGTGGAGAGAAAAAAAATGTACCTGAAGCACTGACATTTAAAAGGGGCGTTGACTTTTTACAGGTGGCAGATGCGAAACTTCTAACAGAAGCAACCAAGCAATCATTTTCGAACTCACCATCATGTCTTACCAACCCCTGCTGAATATAGCGGATGTATGTGAAGAAATTGCACACAGCTGTGATCTGGGGTGGAAAAAAAGACGGGTTTCACTATGTACATTGTTATGTAATTACATGTATACTAGGACTATCTTTTAGTAGTTCTATATAGTATTCTATAGGAGTACTTTATAGTATTGTCATACCAAATATTACCGTCATACACTAGTACAGTGTTTCTCAACAAGGGTGGGATACCGCCCCCCAGGGGGAATTCGGAGGACAGCAGGGGCGCTGGAAGCAATATTTTTTTAAAGGGGGGCATTGAGGTGCCCTTGGGGGGCATTTGTTTTAAGGCAAGTTTACACCGAAGATTTACCTTCTTTTTTTTTTTTTTACTGCTTGCAAAAAACTGTGGTCTGCATCAAAAAAACGTGTCAGTTTACGCCACTACGACTGGACGGTGTATCGTAACTCTTCTTCTCTTCAGTGTTCCTGTCAGCTTCTTGTTTGCGCAGCTCCATGCGGCCTTCGCGTAACAGGGAGGTCAGAGTATAATCTTTAAAATGTTATCCACATGGCATTTACTGTGTAAACTCTGGAAAGTCAGGGTTTGCCACGGGTACTGGAATTAATTGATATGAATAAAAGGCCTTAAATTCTTCAATTGTCTTATTTACCCTTTTTTTTCTCTTAAAAAGTTCTGTGAGCATTGTAAATAGAGGACTAAAAAAATTATTTAGTTTGTGAACGGAGCTCTGGTTGTGTGGAGACGAATCACGATTTAATTTCTAAAGTTCGAATGCAACTATAAACTGATGACAGTAGGAAACACCATTGTTCGTTAGGTAAATAGATAGTTAATACCAATCTAGGTTATGTAGCTAGACACATTTTAGAGATTGGCTGTTAAATGTCCCACAGGTATCATGGGTGCACATTCAATCAGAAGGGGTTGGACAACATCAACTTCGCTTCGTGGTTGAAATCTGTTGAACAGAAGGAAAATTAATCCTACTTTGTTTTCTGCAAGAAGATTTTCTTTTTTGCGTTAATTTTTCAGCACTGTGTGTATGTGAATCCACCTTGTTAGCACAGTGGATACACATTTACCAGCTGTTTGTGATACATAATTAAAGTTTGAATGTTACATTTGTAGTCCGTATGATTGGCTGCTGTTATCCAATTTTAGTTGAATGTCAAATTTCTAAAGGTTGCATATTTTTAAACACCTGTAAAAATAATTTATATTCACATGGCTCTCACTTTTTTTCCTTGAGAACTAATAAATCTGTTGTTTATCATTCAGTGATGTGCTTTTGATGATAACAATAATAATGATTATAATAATTAATATTCAGGTCAATTAGCCTAAATCGTATTTGATGGGGAGCAGTAAGGGCCCAGATAATGTATAGGGGGGGCAGTAAGGGACCGGGATAATGTATAGGCGGGGCAGTAAGGGATCAGAATAATGTATTGGGGGGCGCTGGCCCAAAAAAGGTTGAGAACCACTGCACTAATATATTATAGGATAATAGTATTGTATAATAGTATTGTATAGTAGTATTTTATGGTATAGTAGTGCATAGCAGTATATTTGTACCTCATATCATTGTATAATGGCATCTTTACAGTCTCATATAGTATTATCTTATGGAACATGTACCCGGGCTCGGCTAGAAGGGGAGATGTAGTAGTAGTTCTCTTTGTCCCCCAGTTTGATGCGATGCTTACAGGACCGGGACATGCCGCTCAAAGCACATTTCCTGTTACAGAGCCGGAGAAACACAAGTCCTTTATGTTCTACGGGCAGAAGACTGGCCCTGTGACTACAGACACACTTCACACGCTAAGTCCTTTATGTTCTACGGGCAGAAGACTGGCCCTGTGACTACAGACACGCTTCACACGCTAAGTCCTTTATGTTCTACGGGCAGAAGACTGGCCCTGTGACTACAGACACGCTTCACACGCTAAGTCCTTTATGTTCTACGGGCAGAAGACTGGCCCTGTGACTACAGACACGCTTCACACGCTAAGTCCTTTATGTTCTACGGGCAGAAGACTGGCCCTGTGACTACAGACATGCCTGGACTCGTATGCAGTGTCTCAGGGCAAGTACAGGATGTGACGTTGTAACGGTTAGTTGGGCACGGTGAAGATAGATAAACCTGAGAACTGGACACATACATGCTAACCTCCACCTTTAATTTACTCCATGCCAGTTAGACAACATAATGTGAGGCAATTCTAAAGAGTGAAGCATGTTAGCTTAAAGGGATAGTTCAGCCACATTAGAAAATGGTACATGGTCTTCTTAACCTTTAAGTAGTCTGTGGACATCTTGTTCAAATCTATTTTCTTTAAAACAGTGGCAGAGAAATCCTAAAGCATAGTTTCCTCTTAATACGGCTTGCTGGGAAATTACAATACTGTGTCAGTCAGTAAATTGGGCAAATTAACCCTTTAACATACAGTGCTGTTAACAACATAGAACACAGCTTGTTAGTAGAAATAGAGGGAAATCTGTTAACAACATAGAACACAGCTTGTTAGTAGAAATAGAGGGAAATCCGTTAACAACATAGAACACAGCTTGTTAGTAGAAATAGAGGGAAATCCGTTAACAACATAGAACACAGCTTGTTAGTAGAAATAGAGGAAAATCTGGTAACAACATAGAACACAGCTTGTTAGTAGAAATAGAATCAAACAAGCTTCTAGTCACTTACGTCTCTACTGCTGCCCTCAGTCCACTGGGAAAAGAATTCAATCAAACTGTGATTAGGAAGCATGAGGTGAAGCAGTGTGGCCAACTGTGCCATTAGCAGTGTACCCATTGATTAAACCCATCAGCAATGGTTTCATTGAAAGGTGGCATTCGGTAGTCGTTAGGCCAAACACGCAGCCTTACAGTGCATTTGCCGTCTCAATCCATCTTCTGCCTTGGCAAAACGTCAGTGCTCTTATTGAGCCATAATACAATTCGGAGACACATCCAACGTACATTTGCAAATACAGACTGTTGTAATTACCTGGCGTTTTTTTGGGCCCTTTGTTTTCATCAATTGTCAGCCGATTGTGTCTTTAAATTGTGACGCTCTTCCAGCTACCAGATCCACAACTAAACACTACAGAAATTGAACAGATTGTCTTCTCACAGCAACATGTCTCAATAGACTAAAACTAAATGGCTAAATAAAAATGCAGCCTCTCTGTTGATTGGCTTATTAGATTTTCATCAGATGTTCATCACCAAAGTTGCTCAGCGTGACTAACCAGAGAATGAGTGTTGGTAAAAGTAGTGAGAGTGTTCTGGCTTTGAATAGAGAAATCGCAAAACAGCCATCATACTCAATATCACCACGGAAGACAGCCGTAACACTAAACAAACATAGCAACAACAACACAATAACACTGTGATGACTGCACTGCCAACCCTTCAGATGAAGCCGACGTGTGGGGTGGTTGCGATGGCGTTGCCGATAGCGAACACTCACTTGGGCCCCCCACACTCTATGGCGGAAGCTTTGACCGTTGGTACGGCAGACATGGATACGGGCTCCATGGTGAGGGAGTTGTTCTCCACTGCACTCTGCACTGACTGAGACAGCTAGAGGAGGTAGAAATAACACAAGTAAAACACCCACACATGCTAACCGAATGGTGCTTTAATATTTATGGTGGGAACTGTGGTTATGACTTTGTGGCCTAATCTGTGTAAGTGAGACAACCAACAACAAACTCACAGTATTTAGAATTAGAATAAATTATAGGAATTTTCACAATATTCCTTTGTAATACTACAATATGAACAGTATTATACAGCTCTGGAAAACAGAGAAACAGCACCTCAAAACTTTCTTTTCAAAATGTTTGGAATGGAAAAAAACTGTTGCAGTGGTCTCTTAATTTTTCCAGAGCTGTATATGCTGCTACAAAAGATACGGTAGTATACACTACTAAACTAGTTAGAATATAAATCTTTAATGATACTAGAATAGCAGCAACGGTATTCTGTTATTCTACTACAATAGTTACATAATTCTCTAATGATACTACAATAGTAAGGGTAATCTATTATGCTATTTAAATAGCAACTGTATTCTAATAGGCTACTACAATACAGTATTATATTATGCTACTAGAATTGTTAAGGTATTCTGTAATGCTATTAGTCAGCAATATTAAATGAAAGCGCTGGTACCTCAGACCGTGTAAAGGACAGGCAGGGGCCAATGTCCTCCCTGTAAATCCGCCCAAGGAAGGCTGATGTTCGGCCCAGACTAGGACTCTCTTTCCAGGTCAAGAACTCTGCGTACAGCACGTTGTCCATCTGATGACAGCAAATGTAATTATAACGGGAACTTATTTGATTAAGCAATTTTCTTGCAATTGAAATGTAGCGAATGTGATTGTACCCACATGTGCTGGACAACCTTCTTAAACCATCCGTAAAACCCTGAAATGTCCAGTACCAAGGATCAGTAAAACAGGCAGCATCGAGTGTCTGCCAGTGTTGAATGTTGTGGTTAAAGTTTGACGCCAGACTGGGCTCAAGGACACGGAATCTGTGCCCGTGTATCTGCCACTGTGTGACCGTGTGGACCGATGTGGTTAGCAGGATTGTTTCACAGAGGGGACCTGACAGACGTTATCTCTGGTTCGGCCCTGGAAGTGTTCTCACTGAATTCCCGTAATTAGCCGGACAGATAGTAAAACTGTCCACCTGATCCAGCTAACAACACTCAAAAGGAAGGGAACACCACACTATCAATATCAACGAGTCCCAAAGCCATCCAACATCTGAATGGCTAAACTCAGTCATATATAGGGGCTGTCCTGAAGGCTTATTCAGATCAGTGTCATACAGTAACCCCGTCCTAGACCCCAAAGATAAAGCAGAAGGACAGTAGAGAGAAAGGAAGAAACCTTTAGTGGAAGCAGAGCGGTGCGATTACCTGGCGGCAGAGAGACCGTGGCCCCTACCCCTGCTCTGCCCAGTCGGGTTCATAGGTCACAGAGTGGCCCCAGTCAGGTTCATAGGTCACAGAGACAGAGTGGCCCAGGTCAAGGCACAATATCAGAGAAAGGAGCACAGGCACTGCATGCTGGGTAAGAGAAGGATAAGGGGATGAAGAGAGAGGGTGAAAAATGAAGAAGTAAGGAAGAAGAAAACAGAAGGGAAAATGTGAAAGTGGAAGAAAAAACAAAAACAGAAATAATAAGAGGAACAGTGAATGAAAAGGATGAAGACGAAATGTCAGCAGGAGGAGAGGAATGGGTGTGAAGGAAAGCCGAAGAGAAACACCAGATTAACAAACAGAGGAGGAAACAACGGCTGAACTGTAGTGACTTTCTATACCACTCTGGTATTGGGTCACAGAGGGATTGATGGGCAAAATAAGAGCATCAGCAGACTGGTCTGAAATCTGTCCTATGAATTACTAAATAAAGATACCAGAAAGTAATTACATTTTATTCAGGAACTGTAACTGTGAATTAAGCGACCAAAAGCAGCAGACTACTTGTCAAAACTGGGTTGTGGTCAAGGACAAAATAATCAATGTTTATTTAATCGGGTTATTATTTCTGACTATATATATATATATATATATATATAGAGAGAGAGAGAGAGAGAGAGAGAGAGAGAGATATATATATATATATATATATACATATATCTTATTAAAAGTATTGTAAAATGTTGTTGCTCCAACTGGCTGAGGAAAGAATTATCAATGGTTATATATAAGGTTTGGACACACAATCTCATTTATGGTTTTCTCTTTAGTTTTACTACGTTAACCATTAAAAAAATAATAGTAAAGACATCAAAGTAAAAGCATCCAGACAAGGAATATCTGTAGTCTGTGGAAAACTGGCCCTACCTCTTTGTCTTCTCTGGTTGGCTGCATGGATTCAGAGGGCGGGTCTAAGTTCCCCCCAGGAGGCAGTGGGAGGGCCCAGCTGGCGCTCTTGTTGCGCGTGTGACCCTCTCCACTGCGGGGGCTGTTCCCCCTGGCCCTGGTGCCCGGGGAGAGGAGCTGAGGGTGGGCTTGGCGGTTGGGGGAGGAGGGGGTGGAGGTGAGGACCAGGGTTTTCAGGGCTGACACCTCCGCCTGCAGGACGTCGATCTGTGACAGGATTATCATGGTGGTTATAGTGCGCACACACACACAGAGACACACGCGCACAGACACACGCACACAGACACACGCACACAGACACACGCACAGACACACGCACAGACACCTTGCAGAAAACAGGTTTGATAGGTTCTTATTTATACAAGCCCAGCAGGTTGTGGGTTTGATTCCCAGACGGATCACAGACTGACCTTGCCCTGAGCCTCCTTCAGCTGTTTCTCTGCGGCTGCTTGTTTCACGTTGGCTTCACGCACCATCCTGTGGGCCTCCTGCGGGGGGAGGTCCCGGACGTCACAACAGGAGGAGGAAATGGACTAATCATAGGGCAACCCAAACAAGTAATTCCCACCTACCTCAAACTAGCCTGGATTCCAGGTCTTCAGAGGGTATGGTAACTCAAAACTTACCTCAAACAGACTGGCAGTCAACTCCTCCAGCTCCTGCTCCAGCTGATCTCTGACCTGAGACAGGCGCTCACATTCCTTGTCCTTCAGCTTCAACTCCTAGGACGAGGAGGAAGAGGAGGAGATGGACAAAAGTGGAGAGGTCTTCCACCGTGTGTGTGTATGTGTATAAAGTTCCCCCATCGTCTGTGTGTGTGTGTGTGTGTGTAAAGGTCCCCCACCGTCTGTGTGTCTGTGTGTGTGTGTGTGTAAAGGTCCCCCACCGTCTGTGTGTGTGTGTGTGTGTGTGTGTAAAGGTCCCCCACCGTCTGTGCAGCGTCTAGTTGTTCCCGTAGGATCTCGGATCCCTTCTCTCTGATCTCCAGGGAGGAGCTGCGGAGGCGCAACACGTTGTCTGAATGCTCCCCGCCCAGGGCACCCTCCAGCCTGCTCCCCTCTCCGCCCTTCACCAGGCTCCGGGACGTGGCAGGGGCCCCATCCTGCTGCTTGGTGGGCTGGGGTTTGGCCCCGTCAACACCGCCCCCTCTGGGGCCTCTGCCTGCAGATGGCTCCAGGTCGACTAACCTTTAAAAAGACCAAGACATTTAATGATACTAACGTGGTTGTCTAAAACGCTCACAGGCCACTACGTCAGGTCCAGCTACACCCTTTATGATTCCTCTTCAACAAGTCTCATGTATGAATACAGGGGCAGCCTCATGATTATCAAGTTAACAAGCAGGTGTCAGTAGTGAAGAGGTCAGTGATAACAGGTAGGGTTCCCTCCAGTCAAATGATCCGATTTATGTAGATAAAAGCGACTGGAAAAAAATGTATGGTAAAATACAAAATTGGGTTGTTTTAGAATAGGCAAACTACATTTAAGTACATGTATTTATGGTTAAGGTATGATGCCTACTCAGTAGTTTATACGCGGTTTGGAAAATCTGTTCAAATGGGTTTGTAAAAAGCTAAAGACAATGGACATTGCGTCCCTGTTCCGTCGTATAGGCCATGACCGTCATACCGAATTAATGAGATGACACATCGTGTTATAACTTAGAATCCTGATATCAATTATTATGCTAAATATAGCCTAGCTGAAAACAATAACATCACAAACATCAAAGTGTTGTTAAGAATTGTCACAGCGTGTAAGCCTGAACAACCCTACACATCTTTGCATAACTTTTCCTTCGCCAGTGCAAACACGTCTGACAGCACATATTCACCGGATTTCCCTTCCTAGTTCCCGCTCCTTACCCTCTCAACACCCGGCTAGAAGAATCAGCACGTTCCGCCGCCCTGACCGCAATTGAAACTCATTGTTCAAAAGAATTCCATGAATTGTTTCAATGTCCAATGTTTACTTGCTGGGCGACGTCATCCACAAAGACCAATGCAATATTTTCCGACCAATCTTACAGTTGTCACTGTCAAAGAACGCGGCTACGGTAACACGGGCTTTTCAATCGAGTAAACCAAAGACATTAAAGTTAGGCTGTTGTTTTGTAAGTTCGGGTTTGAGTCGCTGTGTCCTGGAGCCTATCTTGACTCCTGCTCATTACGATAATGAAAAGGACGAATTGTGTCGTCGATCTGCTGCGGATCGAGGTCACATGATGAAAAATCCCGTCCCAACCCTAAACAAGTTTAAGGAAACATGGGCAAATAAGTGCCTACTTTGCATTACTGTAGTCACGAGCTGTGCATTTACACACCAGCTCATATTTACCCATAAAACAAAAGGATAACGTTGAAATAGATTATTATGATTTTTATGCCACTGAGTTTAAAGTAGTTTACATTAAATAGCAAATGTTGTGCATGCATATACTACGTATGGCGATGATACTTTCAGTGATCCTGTGATACTTTGTGCAGATTCTCATTGCCTATGTTTAGTTTGTTTGTTGTTGTTGTTTTTACGCTGGGAACTCCGCGTAACAATTGGAAAACACGAATGACAAGAATCAGCAGGCGGGCGCGACGTCACATTACCAGTCAAGGCAACCACACCATGACAACGAGTATGACAGAATTACCTACCTAGCTGTACCCCAATGCTAGTCGGAGACATTGTAGGGCCTGTGAGGACAGCCTGGGCTATTAGTATCAAATCAAACTACGAATTCCCACTAACCTTCCAACCGGACACGTCTCCTTTTCAGTCTCCTCTCTATGGAAGTGGTATCTGGCCCGTCCCCTCCGCTGAGCCTGCTCCAGAACACTAGATTGACCGTAGAACTTGGGGTTGGAGTACACCTGGACACCAGATCTAGCCGAAACCAGCACCTCATATCCCGGATTGGAGGTGGACGCAGTAGGTGATTGGGTGGACAGCTGGACGCTGTGGAGACCCTCGAAAGCATCCATGTTCCAGGCGCGGTAACGAACCCAACTGCAGTTAGGTGTGACTTCAGTTGCCGTCAATGTGTCCGCTTTTGTGAAATTATCCGTATATCTTCTGCAGGTCCGCCGCTGCAGCTCCGTTTTTATGGGTAGAGGTCCCGTACGTGTTAGTGGAGGTCATCGTGGGATGACTGAGGGCCGAGTTATGTTGTAGCTTAGGGCTTAACCAGGATTAGTCGCTTACTCGAGAAGAATCAAACCCACCTAAAAGTTACGTGAATAGAGTAGAGCAGATAATAGAATAGGATCCGTTTACTTTTTAACCTGAAATCAAAAATACATATTTTTCCTCATAGAGAGAGCATTTTGAATGAACCGATCAGTCCAGTCACTCCAGCTGGTTCCTTGGTAAACTTAAGCAGGTGCTCCCTTCTTGCTCACGACCAGATACATTAACCTTTCTGATTTGTCTGTGGCACAAACACTTGACTCTTAATCCGGCTGAAATATTCATACTCATCAAATATCTGTAAAGAAGCATAATATGTCGTCTGATTTTGCTAATTCGTTTACAGGTGTATAAACTTGACCTACCCTATACCCTCCAGAATGCAAACGCAAACAGATATGTAATGCAAAAGGTATAACTTACCATGTGTGGTCTAGAGGTGAAACCTTGTGGTTAACAAGTAGTCTATAACCTACCCAGTCTAACAAAATCTGAAAATCGTCTTAATGACCTACATTTCATTGGACCAATAGTTCCGGAGAAAAGAAAAACAGCCGAGTCCGAAGTTCGCCCTGTTAGTTCAGTTCGTGCCTTGAAGTCACAGTGAACGGGTTAATTGCTTACGCTTTTACTCCTGTTGACCTGCAGTGCACATTGCTACCACAAGGCAGAAGTAGAGAGTTTTGACTCAAAGGCCTTTGATTATCTCATTACACACCTTTGACTGGTGATTGGAGTTGCTGTATTCTTATGAAGAACGCCGCTTACAATTTGGGACAGCTGCACGGATACCATGGACAGAACACAATAGAAAATGTTCCTTTGTATTGAACAAATTAGCTTTTGATTTTATTCAATAAACAACTCGGGACAACACAGCTTCTAGTAGGAAAGTTCATCCCACCACTGTAACAAATATTATAGTAAATTATAAAATGTATTAAATATAAGTAAACTATGTATGTGAGTTACTCTGGTTAACAAGATTATCAGTTAAATGACTGAATCCGAAATGTAAATATGTGATGTGTTGTGTGTCGTGTACAGATTTGTTTGAGATTAGGTGGGTAACAGCACCTACAATACAGCTTTGTTGCAGAAACAGCTTAACGTATCATGTGACCGGAGGTTTTTTACTCTTTCCCACTTCCACATCTCTCTCTCCAACATTCTCCACCAAGACTGAGGACACACGTTCCCCTGAGGCACAGTGAGTATACCATATGCAATATATGTGATCAATCAATCTAGAGGTGTTGGGTGATCATTGAGGCTAAGAGGAATGAAGGTGAACACGAGTTTTCTGATGTTTCTATGTTGTCCAGGTAATGTACAGTGAATACATGGTAAATATAATATACAGGCAACCTGGTCAATAGATCTGGAGTTGACATGTAAATTAAATTGTTCAGTTATAGAGAGCTGTGTTGTAGGTTCTCCAGAAAAAGATGTTTCAGGTTACTGTCCTTGTCTTTGACCCTAAAACAAAGAAGGAAGACAGAGCCAAGACCAACTGTTTTTCCTTTAGTTGACCAACCTTGTTTATAAAAGACCCCTTAAAAACCATTAGGCACACTTAATCACAAATAGATGAAAAACAACTGAAGTAATCTATCTTTATTAATATCCCCATATTTGCGTAAAACCCTACTTGTTTCTAAATGTTAATGTTATATATATTGATGTGATATATTGGATGTGATTTTTTGTGTCATTATGAAATGTCTCTCTTCTGACCACATCATTCCTCTCCTTCACCATCTCTCTCTCTTTCACCATCTCTTTTTCACCATGTATCTTTCTTATTCACCTCAATCTCTTTCTACATCTCTCTCTCTTTCACCATCTCTCTCTCCTTCACCATCGCTTTTTCACCATGTATCTTTCTTATTCACCCAAATCTCTTTCTATATATCTCTCTCTCTTTCACCATCTCTCTCATTCTTTCACCATCTCTCTTTCACTATATCTCTTTCTCTCCTACCCCAATATCGTTCTATATCTCACTCGAAATCTATCTATGTCTTTGAATCTCTCTGAAAATCTCTATTCTCCATTCCATTTATCTCCATACTCTGTTGATCATTCACAGCTCGTCTTCAAATCGTGGAGTAATAAGATAAGATCTATTGGAACATCAATAAGAAGTGTCTCTAGTTTGTGTATATCAAGCAGATCCATGATCAGATCAGTCATGTCTGTCTGCTGGTCTGAGAGCTGACTTCTAAACCGGACAGTTACAGGACAATAGTGATAATCACACAACAAGGCCAGCCTGTCAGTTAGTCGTTTAGTCTGTCATTTAGCCAGTCAGTCAGATAGACGGTAAGCCAATCTGAAAGTCAGTCAGCCAGTCAGAAAGCCACCCAGCCTGGCCAATTACAGATAGCAATGACAGTAACTTACTCGCGAAGGGTTGCTGATGCAAAGCTGGGCACCTTCTCCCATCTGCTCCTCCGCTGGAAGGGTAGCATCTACAAACTGCTCTGGAGGGAACTTACCATCTTCACTGCACTTTACTACTCCTTCAGCATAATCTACAGGTACACTCACCTGAACTAGAAGGCCAAGGCTCCCTTCTAGTTTCATAATTGAAACCACTCCTTCTAAAATCTAGTACTTGAAATACTGCTTTTAAGTCTCTCTGTTTTGCATGCTTAGGACAGGTCGTAGAGTCTTTCAGACCTACTACTTTTATTTACTGGTCACAACCATGCTGTCTCTAGGTTTGTGTTGTCTGATGCTCAGAAGAGGCTGTTTGAGAAGTTGTCCATCTACTGTGACCGCTATGCAGAACTCATCCCTGTCTCCTTCGTATTGGGTGAGAGAAAACATGGCGTCTTTTTTGTTCTACTCTGTTCTGTCTGGGAAAGCTCTGTTCTGCTCTATTCTGTTTGGGTGAACTCGATTCTGCTCTGTTCCGCTCGGTTCTTCTTCAGGGTTCTTTGAGTTTGTTTCGCCATCAGGGTTCTCTATGTTTGTGTCTCCACAGGGTTCTCTATGTTTGTGTCTCCACAGGGTTCTCTATGTTTGTGTCTCCACAGGGTTCTATATGTTTGTGTCTCCACAGGGTTCTCTATGTTTGTGTCTCCACAGGGTTCTATATGTTTGTGTCTCCACAGGGTTCTATATGTTTGTGTCTCCACAGGGTTCTATATGTTTGTGTCTCCACAGGGTTCTCTATGTTTGTGTCTCCACAGGGTTCTATATGTTTGCGTCTCCCTTAGAGTTCTACGTGCTCTTGTATCCCTGCCAGGGTTCTACGTGACCCTGGTGGTCTCGCGGTGGTGGGGCCAGTATGAGAGCGTGCCATGGCCCGACCGGCTGGGGGCGCTGGTGAGTGCTCACGTCCGCGGTGCCGATGAGAGTGCCCGACTGACCCGTCGGACCCTGATGCGGTACGCCAACCTCTCCGGTGTGCTCATCTACCGGTCGGTCAGTACAGCGGTCTACAAGAGGTTCCCCACTATGGAGCACCTGGTGGAGGCAGGTAAGGCCAAACCCTAACCATGACCTTCGACCTTGATGATTGCTAAATCTGTACATAGCCCTTGCCCTTTGTGATCCCAACGTGTTCCCCAACGTCGTGCTGGTACTGTAGTTATGCCGTGATGTAACAGCATGTATGGAAGTTTATGTGTTTATGAGTCCCACACGGACCACATGAGGTCCCCCACCAATGCACACCTGGAACATGGAGGTACATTATGTCACTGGCGGAGGAGGTATACTTTGATCAATCAATGAAATATATTTATAAAGCCCTTGTTACATCTACACTTGTCACAAAGTGCTTTTACAAAACAAGAGTGAATGTCAGAAACATAGTCAATAGCTGAATGTTCTGGAAAATACTAAATAGCTGCCAGTTCTGGAACAACACATAGCTGGAAGTTGTAATACCAACCACATAACTACAAATTTCTAAAACATAATACATAGCTGGAAGGTCTGAAACATACTAAATAGCTGGAAGGTCTGAAACATATTAAATAGCTGTACATTCTGGAACATACTTATTACCTATAGGTTCTGATATATACTAAATAGCTGGAAATTTGGGAACATACTACATAGATGGAGGTTTTGGAACATACTAGACAACTGGACATTCTGAAACAAACAGTGAATAATGACTAACGATGCCATGTTGTGTAGAACATTACACACCTACCTTAGTTTGACTTTTTGTACTTGAACACCGACAAGTAGTGAGGAAATAACCCAGATTAAAAGCTGAGTCATTTGGTGCTGTAGCTGGCTACTTTAATCCAAGTCCAAGGTCGTGTCACTTATGACGCTATACAGCATTTGGTCCCGGATACAGATTATGCTTCGTCTTGGACTAAACAACTCATTCAACAGAGATATTACATTGGAAATAATGTCTATATCTAGGCTGAATCTGGGTTCAGGAAACTGGGATGTGAAGGGGTTTCTGCTCTTCGTAACTGCTGTCTGTCTGTGGGTTCAGGAAACCGGGATGTGAGGGGGTTTCTGCTCTTCGTAACTGCTGTCTGTCTGTGGGTTCAGGAAACTGGGATGTGAGGGGGTTTCTGCTCTTCGTAACTGCTGTCTGTCTGTGGGTTCAGGAAACCGGGATGTGAG
>JACXGK010008412.1:0-22485 GCA_016801125.1 Novumbra hubbsi
CCCTGAAAGTGACTTACACAGCAGCCAGCACAGAGATCCCACACGCCATGTCGATGAGGCTCCTACCTGGATAACCCACTGTCTGTGCTGCCAGGCGTGGTAGTTCTTAGCATCCTGGCTTAGGATCTCTGCAATGAACTCCAGCTCTTCTGACGGGTCGTTCAGCCACTCCACCACCATACGTCTATGGTGCCTAGATAAAGGAGAGGACATGAAAGGGACCGTTTATGCAGGTTCTGTAGTCCTTTAGGTCACTCAGGAGGACCAAAGCAGCAGATGTGACTGTCTTTTGCGGAATAGGGCATACATAGGCAGAAGTGATTGACAGGTAAATAATATAATGGAATTAACTGAGGATAGTAAATGTGGTGTGCTTGCGGTCCTATTTTCGACAAGTCATTAAGGTGTAAAAAAAACAAAATAATTGAGTTCTAATAAATGTAATAGCACATTGTTTAGAGTGTAAAAAACTGTAACAATGAATGAAATATTGAATGTATTAAAGCACAGAAACAATTCCTGTACGTCTATGGAATACAGACCTTTTGGGGGCGACATTACATATTTAATGAACCATGTAATTTTTTTGCCCACTTATATTATGTCCCTTTTAAAAATTGGCATTATATTGATTTTGGTAATGATGACATTGATGGTGGCATTAATTCACAATCACTTCTGATTGATAGCCTGAAATGTAAATGACTTGGTAAATACTGGGATGATTATGTGTTCCTTCATTTCATTGAGCAGTGTCATTTCATTAAATAGTGTGAAATTGTTATCTACAGCACCCAAAGATAATTTATAAAAGCACCTCTAATCTCCTGTCAACTTTCATCATGGCTTGTTCCCAAAGATGAGCACAATGTTTTATTCATGGGGGATGACAGAACATTAAACCCAAGTCAAAAATGTCAGTACTAAAATATAAACCACCTGTTGTGAACATCAACATTCAGCACATACTTGAACTAACCCAAATCATTTTGCAAAGGTGAAAATAATAAAACAAGTCTGAATATGTTAAGTGTTTTCATCTTTGTAAAATAAATTGTTTAAGAGTCTGAGTATTTAAGATTTCTGATTATTTTGATTAACATCAACCCATGACATTTAACAGCAATTCAAATAACAGGCAATACAATCACAATCTGTCCCCTCATGTTAGGAAGGCATTTTCCAAGCAATATTTGGACCCAGCTAAGGGAATGCAGCAAAGCCAGGTGCATGTTTTAAATCTGTCAATCACGTCACAGTCGTGTTGGATTTTGTTTTGATATGCACTAAACAGTACATGAGACTCCATGGATATAAAAATAGAGTGGATGCCTTAAAATGCCAATTCTTTAACTTTGTAATATTGAAATATGACCTAACAATATCTATAATTCCCAATAGCCGTGGCGTATTATGCAATTATGGTGATTGCAAAGATCAACCCAATTGATGAACTACTCCCAGCTTGTCATTATATACAGTGCATCTGGAAATTATTCTCCACATTTTGTTATGTTACAGCCTTATTTCAAAATTCTATTATTTTTCCCCTCAAAATTCTATACACAAAAACCCAAAATGATCATGTGAAAAAGGAAAACCACAACACTCAGAATTTAGCTCAGGGGTCCGTTCTTCGAACGTCGCTAACTAAATCCAAGATCAAATCATCATGCTAACTATGATCCAGCTAATTTGGTTCTTCAAACAACTGTTGGTGATGATTAGTATAGCTGGATTGAGTTATTTGGGATAATTGTGCGTTCATGCGTTGGTTTAAAAGGGGGTATGTATCAATAGTAGAAACATTGATCAGAAACGCTGCAATTGGCTGCTCACCGTGGCCAAAGAGCGTACATATCTAGAATGAGCGTCAAAGAACCCTAACCCTAACAATCCAAGATCATGACAAATCATCAACAATCAAATCCGACTAACTGAGTTAGCGAGCTTTGAATTACGGACCCCAGGTGAATCCTGGTTCTACTGATCATCCTTGAGATGTTTCTACTACTTGATTGGAGTCCACCTGTGGTAAATTCAGTTGATTGGACATTATTTGTAAAGGCACACACCTGTCTTTACAAGATCCCACAGTTGACTGCGCATATCAGATCACAAACCAAGCCATAAAGTCCAAGGAGCTGTCTGTAGACCTCCGAGAACATATTGAATCAAGGCACAGAACTGTGGAAGGGTACAGAAATGTCTGCAGCATTTAAGGTCCCAATGAGCCCAGTGGCCTCCATCATCCATCAATGAGCACAGTGGCCTCCATCATCCATCAATGAGCCCAGAGGCCTCCATCATCCGTCAATGAGCCCAGTGGCCTCCATCATCCGTCAATGAGCCCAGTGGCCTCCATCATCCGTCAATGAGCCCAGTGGCCTCCATCATCCGTCAATGAGCCCAGTGGCCTCCATCATCCGTCAATGAGCCCAGTGGCCTCAATCATCCGTCAATGAAAAAAGTTTGGAACCACCAGGACTCTTCGTGGGCGCCCGGCCAAACTGAGCGATTGGGGGGAAAGGGGCCTTAGTCTGGGAAGTGAACCGGGGGGAAAGGGGCCTTAGTCTGGGAGGTGAACCGGGGGGAAAGGGGATGAAAGGGGCCTTAGTCTGGGAGGTGAACCGGGGGGAAAGGGGGGGGAAAGGGGCCTTAGTCTGGGAGGTGATCAAGAACCCGATAGTCACTCTGACAGAGCTCCAGCATTGCTCTGTGAAGAGAAAACCTTCCGGAAGGACAACCATCTCTGCAGCACTTCACCAATCAGGCCTGTATGGTAGAGTGGCCAGACTGAACCCACTCCTCAGTAAAAGGCACATGACAGCCTGAGAGTGCCAAAAGGCACCTAAAGGACTCTCAAACCATGAGAAACAAAATTCTCTGGTCTGATGAAACAAAGATTGAACTCTTTGGCCTGAATGCCAAGAGCCATGTCTGGAAGAAACCAGGCACCGCTCCTCACCTGGCCAATGCCATCCCTACAGTGAAGCATGTTGGGGCAGCATCATGCTGTGGGGATGTTTTTTAGTAGCAGGAACTAGGAGACTAGTCAGGATTGAGGGAATGATTAATGCAGCAATGTACAGAGACATCCATGATGAAAACCTGCTCCAGAGCGCTATGGACCTCAGACTGGGGCGACAGGACAACAATCCTAAACACACAGCCAAGATAACAAAGGTGAGGCTTCAGGACAACTCTGGGAATGTCCTTGAGTGGCCCAGCCAGAGCCTGGACTTGAACCCGAATGAACATCTCTGGAGAGATCTGAAAATTGGGTTTGTGTTGGAATCCCCCCAGTGACGACACAGAGTTCAGGGTTTGTAGAACTTACCAGACTTGGTAGTTTTTAGGTTGGTCCTCAATAATGGCTGTGATGTACCTCATTTCCTCCCTCAAGTCCTTTCCTAGGGCCTGCAGTAACACGCGTCGGTAGTGCCTGCCGGTGGACACACACACGCCAAACACACGCAGATCAAAAACAATGCCTTGTTTGCAGGGTCTTGCGCAATAAATTTTTGAAGGAGTGATAAACATATCGGCAAAGTCATTTTCCTAGAGGTTCCACCAAATGACAACGGCAGCGTCTTACCATACAGTGTAATTTGCGGCGTTCAATTCGATGGCTTCAGCCGTCAACGCCAATGCCCGCTCGCTCTTTTCATCATTCTTCAGTAACGCTCGGAAATAGTCGTAGACGTCATTGACTGTCGGAAATAAAGTTGACAAGTTTGATCCAAACAAGTGTCCGATGCGGAGAACAACAATTTTCAGAACAGATCATAACTACATTATGGGTTTGTTATACAAACCAAATTGATGACAATGACACATGGAAGACAAAACAGAGGTTGGTTTTAAAATCGTACACTTGTCGGAGTAGGCAATCTTCACAACAGGATTGGGACCGTCATCTTGAGGGACAGGCTCTAAATCAGCCCATTCTTTCCTGTCTCTGTAAGCGGAGAGGAGGGAGAGAAAAAGACATGATATTGTTATGGCATTATCATGTTATGGCATTACCAATTATGACATGTTATAGCCATAATTATAAGGCCACAATAAAAAATATATTTCTTAAATATTTCTTCCATTTCATTTCACAGCTGTACTTCCAATACCTTATAATTTGATCCAACTTTTACAGATAGAAAAATATAGATTTTTTAAACTGAGCAAGATACTTGTAACCAGAAAAATAAGTATGAAGAACTTACTATAGTCCACCTGGACTGAAAGTCTCAAAGTTAATTTTAATGATTGACCTAGCCTAAGAAAGTACTCTGATAATGTCCGCCCGGAAAAACCCAAAAAGGATCGGCCAACCCAAAGAACCAAGATCCCCTGTAGGCTTCTGCCTTCCTACTGAGATTGTCCTCATCAATGCACTTCCACATCATATTGGTCTTTGGAGGATCTCTAAAAGCACTCTGTGACAAGTGAAAAAAGGGGTATAAAAAAGAAATAGTATTGACTGATCAATGGCAGCACTGAGGTGTTGTAATGAATATGGAGGAATATTAGTGATTCATCTATTAATGAAAACATAATCATTCAAACGTAGTCCACTGGGCAGTACTTCCAACTTAAAGGATGATCAGTAAGGTTGGTCATTGGCTGATGACTACTTATGAACCGGTTAGTCATGTAGTCACAACTACAACTGGTCATCAGGACTGAGAAAACAATGCAATGAATTACGCCTCAATTGCCCTGCCCATACAGTAAATGACTGATCAAAACTCACTTATATGCCATGACAAGGCTTCTTAGCTACAACAACGAAGTAATTTCACGTGGGCTAAAAAGGTGAGGTAACTAGGCAATTACTCCACAGAGAAGAATCTTACCTATTAAAATATTCTATATTGGATGGCTCATTAGTTTATGTTTGTTAGCTAGCCCTAACACAATCACTAGCTAGTAAGCTAGGTACTACTGACTGTACAGTGTCAGTTCGTTATTGTACGCTGAAGAGACAAATAATCTAGCTAGCCTGGCTAGAGTACCTGTAAAACACATAACGGAAAGGGTCTTCGTAGTCAGTCTGGGGTTCCTCGTCGTTATCTTCCGCGGTCCTGTTCTCATCCTGAAATTCCGAGGACACATTGGAAGTTTCTTCAATACCTGACATTCTGTAATAAGCTGGTCTAGTGATTGCCTGGGGAGAAATTACTGTATTATTCGCCACCTTCGATGACTGTGTTGTTAGCCTCATGTACGTCATTTCCTCTAACTTGCGCAACTCTTATAACCGTCTTACAAGGTACAGTGTACAGTAGCAAGTATGATCCGCGTAGAAATTGATCAAAATAGAAGCAGTATACACTAGATTTCAGCAATTGATAGAATGGGGTGTTGCATCTTGCAAATACGATTAACGTTGTTGATATTCATTTTAGGCAACTCGTGTAAACACAGTGAAAAAAAGAGCGACATTATTTTTAATACCAGAGTGGCACAACCGGAACTTCAGGAGCAGTATTAAGAATGCGGAAAGAGTTGCGCAGGAAGCAAGTGAGAGATTGTAATATTCTCAACGTGGTTGGTGTATAATGGTTATGTTTCATGACTGACTGATCCGATACCAATCAGCTATGATGCAAGGTTATTTGTAAATCAATCAAAGTCATCACACAATCCAAACCCCTAACTCTTCTATATTTTATATTTAAAAAAGAAATATGAATACACTGCTAACTTTATCTCTAACCCTAGACTAATAACAAAATATGTATTTTAAAATGTTTTACCCTAATACCCTATTGTTTAAATTGTGTCTGTGTGATCAGGGTACAGAGAATAATATAGTAATACATTTTGATATTTTGCCTCTGTTATAAGTGTATGCAGAGCATTTATTTAAGCATTGGCATTGCCCACACTGAAATCACCATCACTAGATTCTATAAGCCCATCTGATTTGTAATTCATCGTAAAAATGTACACTGCTCAAAAAAATTAAGGGAACACATAATCATCAGAGTATAACACCAAGTCAATTAAACTTCAAGGATATCAATCTGTCCAGTTATAAAGCATAAGTGATTGTGAATCAATGTCACCTGTTTTGGTGCAAATGAAAGTAACAACAGGTGCGCTGGAGAGACAACAGCAAGACTACCCCAAAAAGGGAATGGTTTTGCAGGTGGTGGACACAGATAATTTCTCTCTCATTGTTCCTGGCTTTATTCTTCTCTAGTTTTGTAATTTGCTAGTGTCCTTTTCTCTACTGGAAGCAAGAGGCAGTACCTGCAGCCCATTCACGTTGCACAGGTAGTCCTGCTCCTCCAGAATGGCAAATCCATACCCTGTACAGTCTCAAGAGCATGGAGGAGATACCAGGAGATTAGCCGTTACACGAGGAGAGCTGGACAGGATGGTAAAAGGGCAGTGACGCAGCAGCAGACTGGTTTCTGCTCCTTGGTGCGAGGAGAAACAGGAGCACTGTCTAGCGTCCTACTAAATGACCTCCAGCAGGCTACTGTGTGTTTCTGACCAAACTGTAAGAAACAGACTCCCTGACAGTCCCAACATTTGACTTACAGAAGAGACTCCATATGACATATGACTTACAGAAGAGTATGGAGAGGCCTTGGGGAACATTAAGGTGCCTGCAACATCAGTTTGGCAGTGGGTCATGGATGCTAGTATAGACCCCCACATGCAAGCCAATGGTTTTGATTGGTGTTGGGTCCTCAGACCTTACACCATGGGAGGGCAAACTTTTTAGCTCAGGGGCCACATCAGGATATTTAAAATAAATGGAGGGCCACATTCGTTTTTGTAATTTGTTAATCATAAATTATTTGCAGGCCAGAACAGGTCAAGGGCTAAAACATGTATACAGTACATCCCTTCTAATGTGTAAACATTCTGAGATGTTTAAGAATAGGCTGGTGAGTTTTTAAATTGCCCTTAAAACTATTTTATTACCTTCCGCGGGCCGGATGGAACTGCCACGCATGCCACATTTGGCCAGTTTGCCCACCCCTGCTTACACTGATGCAGGACAACGCCTGACCTCATGTGGCCCGAGTGTGTAGGTAGTTCCTGGGTGACAAAGGCACTGATATCATTGACAGGCCCTCACTTCCCCCAGACCTGAATCCACGTAGGAACCTCTGGGATGTCTTGTATTGGTGCAGCCAACAGTAATAAATAACGAAAATCTGTCCTTCATCAAGACCCGATGTGTGATTGAAATGCTCCCTTACATTTCTTTGAGCAGTGTATTTTACACCAAACCTTTAAGCAGACATATGTGAGATTGTCCTACTAGCATTAATACAAACACATCAGCAATTAATGTTTTAAGCTAACACTTCAAACATTTTTCTACAAAATGTTTTGGAATGCCTGAGATATTCCCCAAACATTCTTGCTACTCCATCTATCAGTTGTCATTGACATGTAATCTCCACATGCTCGCTTTAGGCACAATGAAAGTAATATAGTAGTGCCTTCCCTTTGGCAAGTACACCTAATGTTTACAAAACTGAAATGTTGGTTCAAAAGCACATATTCAACAAACACAGTCACTTTGCATTTGTCCAAAAGCTTATTATTTATTAAACACATGGTGACTACAATAAATCATGTCTGACAAAGTCAGTACCTAACATCTAACTGTTAACAACACCCACCACATGTTTAAGGGCTCTTTGAGTCAATGGGACACATAAAATGGTTTTATTCCAAAACATTCAGGTTACAGTAGAATTACAGGTACAAAATCTTAGAGGAATTAGAAGAATTTACTGTTTTCCATTGCCGTTAATGGGCAGTTTTTTGTAAGCATCAGAGTCCAGGAAGGACTTGATTTTGGGACGGGCAGACATCTTTTCAACAAAACTCTTCAGGGAAGGGAAGGAATCCAAGCATGTGGAGCTCAGCACTAGGAGGTTGAGCAGCAGGTCAAACAGATTGTAGTCTGCAAATGAAGCCTAGGAAACAGAAATGTACAAACTCATTTTGGCATAATAAACATGGATAGGGATGCCAGTTCCGTTCAAGAGGGTACTGTTATTACAGGAGAACCAAATGAGTTAAGTAAGCCCTCTAGGTGAATACATTTATTTGGGCTCAACTAGATTGAAGTATGAACTGTATTAGAAAACCTCAATTTAATAGAAATATTTCATATATTTGGGGTGAATTGCAAAATTAGTTACCTTGCTGCCAACCAGAAAACCAGTCTTGTTTTTGGTCATTACAGCTTCAAACTTGTCAAGGTGGTTAGGAAGATCTTTGATGTATGCATCTTTTCCAGTATCCTATGAATAGAAGATTGCATTTATCAAAACAGATGAACGCATTAACGAGTTACTTAGTCTGTACACACTGTTATTATTAGTATTTCAGCCTTGATGAATACTTACGTATTCCTGGTAAATCAGTTTCACGTATTTAAGACGAAGGTCCTCAACACCATCACACATCATATCAATCAGGGCTGCCTCCTTGCCATCTTTCCCATAGGCATCTGTGTGTTGCAGTTATGTAACAGCGTCAATATGATTTCAAGCAAACATTCCATTATATTGGCTAAATCTAGTAAGGGAAAACCATATTACCATGGTTGCGCCCCAAATGCCTTAGGATGGCATTTGACTGAAATAGGGCCAAATTCCCATCTTCGAATTTGGGCAACTGACCAAACACCTAAAACCACAAAAATGTATTCAGACAGTTTTAAAAACTTTTAGAGAAATGTGGTTGGCAGGTGTTGATATAACAGAGGGCAATCAGTAAAGTACTGTCGTTTTGTGGTAAAGTTTGAAGGTTTCTAGTAGTATCCACTTTCTTTGCAACACGAACATAAAACATGAAACATTTTCAACTCACACAAGTAGCTTTCAGGGTTCCCTTCATCCAGTCCGGGAAGTCCACCACAACCTCCTTCCATTCCTGTCCCTGGTCTGCCAACATGATCCTCATAGCGCCACAGCGCCCTGTAGAATATAAAGGTTAGGTGTTAGCGCTAATCTACTGAAGCCAAAAGACATATTTGCCTGGATTTAGTAGGTCAAACCAAACCATTCCAGACAAGCACCAATTGCACAGCAACTGATTTCATGGTGATATGAAAGATTTAATACTGACTTAGATGATGTGGAATTACTTCACCTACAGTGTCCACAAATAATTATTTAAGCAATCCTCAAGAGACTCCCCAAAAGTCTGCCGCCACTCATGTGACCGGCACCCTTTTAGGCCATGGATAGGATACACTAAAAGGTTAGTGTTTTCATCATGACTCATTTGGAATGCTGCCTTGCAATAAGTGATTTGTTTTTAAATACTTAATTTGCTCAAAATGTAGGTTATGAACAAAAGCACCCGTCAAGCTCAGACATGCATCTATATGGATCCCACACAGCTGGAGAGCTACCAAACACAAGGTAGGGGGCGCCACTTTGTGCTAGAGCTGGGAGCATTTAATAATAAAAAAGTTTTACATCTGTTTCAGAAAGTAGGGTTTTTAGCGGAGTCTATTTTAACAATAAGGAATAAAAGATGAACTTCAAATCAACAGGTTCTACCAGGTCATGTTTAACAGGATTAACTGACAGCATTTACCTCGGACAGCAAAATATGTGATGGTGTAGGGACCCACTGAGAGAGAAGACAAAAAAAAGAGCATGCACTTTGATTTAATAAATCACATTTGTACGATTGTTATAATGCCTACACATGGACTGATATTCTGTGGCCATTTCAACTTATAAACAATTTGTTCGTAGAAAAAATGTATTCAACTGCGGATACGGTAGATTTGTAAATATTTGCGTTTGAGAATCTCATGCATCTGGGAATTGTATTTAAAAAGGCGTTGTTTCTGTTGGAAAAAATATTCGCTTTGACGTTATTTTCCCATGTGAAACCTCTAGAATTAAATTGAATAAAGAGCCGACTTGATTATTTGCTTTATGTAAAGCAATATCATGTTTATTAGTTCCAAAACGTACCTCTTCAGGATGTTTAAATTCGAATAAAACCTCAATCACAAAAAAAAGACGTATACGAATGTGTTCTGCACATGAAAACATTGCAAGCTAATAAGATGAAAACATTGTTCGGTGATGAATAACAAATACGGAAGACTCTAAACTAAGCCAAGAAAACAGAACTAGAAGAACCCTTCACGCTTCGGTTGTACTTTTTTGTACATATGGTAGAGGGTTTACAGACTGAATAAATAGCTACAAACTGAATAAAGTTACAAACTGAATAAATAGCTAACAAGCTAGCTAACGTATGGTCTTGTTAGAGTTAGCTTTATCTAATAGCCTGCTGCGTGCAAGGCCGACTTAAAAGCTGACCACGGTATTTACAATCTAGCCAAACATAAAAGATATCTGTTGAGTAATATAAATGATACGTTTTACTTACTTTTATGTTGATGCAGCGATTCCCTCTGAGAAGTGAAGTGAACGTTAACCTGTTGAAGGACTCTTTTTAATATCCGTGTACACGCCCACATCTAAATTTTTTGTGAAGTCATGCTGACTTGCAAGCATAAAGCATAAAACGATTCTGATATACAAGTAAAGATGTCATATGTGAAATCCAAAGCGTAACATTCAAGCGTAAAGTCTCATGGCCAAGTCCATGTTTTGTCAAAATACTTCGAAGTGCATTTAAACTATTCAATAACTCGACACAATCCAATTTTACTAATATGCAATTCTGCATAACGCTTTTGTTGCCAAATGGTGAATACGAAAAAAACTGCTTAAGATTATGTGTTGGTTTGTATGCATCTAATACTCCAGTTTGGATCAGTGCATTGAGCATGCAAGAAAAACCTGTAACATTCTGATACATGTCAACTGCTTGAAAATCTAGAAGATGTTCACTGTAATGCATTTTAATTAGCTTTATGACTTTACTTTAACTAAGGGAACAGTAGCCAAATGAATGTCGGCATTGATGGAAGGC
Source organism: Novumbra hubbsi (assembly GCA_016801125.1). Taxonomy (NCBI): domain Eukaryota; kingdom Metazoa; phylum Chordata; class Actinopteri; order Esociformes; family Umbridae; genus Novumbra; species Novumbra hubbsi. The sequence goes on from JACXGK010008412.1 coordinate 10,951, forward strand.
ACGCGTAAAATATTAAATTTTGTTTGCTTATATTGACTAGTTTACCACCTAAATTGGCTCACAGTTTTAAACCCATGACTTCTGCCGCAAGGGTTGCCAGATTGTATTCTAGGTATAGGGAAAATCACCCTCGGAATAGTAGCTCAATTGTTAGAAACTTCACAATCTGGCAACAATGTCTGCAGCAACATCATGTGACAGTCATCCTGAAGTCTAACCATTCAAATTTGCTATTTTGTGTCTATCCCTTCATGAACTTAAACAAAGCCATGTGAATTGGTAGACGTTTTCTTAACCCTTTGGATCTCTTAATGCTGTTAGATGTACAGTTCTCAGACTCTTCAAGGCAAATTTAAAAAAGCACACACTCTCTTCTCAGTCATTGAGCCTTATCGTGTTGTCAATAATAAACCTATAGGTTGATAGTAAATATTGCCTAAACACACCTGGTGTGCAAATACCTTGTCAATATTAAATATTCACTAAACACACCTGGTGTGCAAATCCCTTGTCACATTTTCTATACACTGCCCTGCCTTTCTTTTCTTCATTTCACACCTGACAACATCTATGACTAGGTGTTGTTGGCTATCACTGCATGTAAGATGAGCTACCTACCACAGTACTTACTCAATCGACTGTTCAAGAGATCAAATATCACTTATGCTAAAAACAAAATGGAAATTACATTAACATATTTAAGTAGTAATCTCCACCAATTTGTGAAATTGGATATTGCAGTTGCAAAGAGAGTTTTTAGGGCTTAAAGACGGTTTTTCTGATAGATCACAAACTAAAAAAAAAGTATTACTGCCTTTACAAAAGGTTATTTTCCAACAAAGAAATTCAAATGCAAGTTTAATATAGTAACATAATTGAGGCTCTCAAATCTAAAGCAAGTATTATTTTAATCTAAACCATTTACCAAACACATTATCATCAAGTAGACAGCACTATGCCTGTAGAGTAAACAAACAAACCCACTACAAAATTTAAATAATAACTGTAGGGTCATCCTAGTTGATTTTGTGTGGACATTTGGCTACTATCAAGGCACAAGGCCATGGCTCACACTGGTTTTAAGCCTTCTTCTCAGGCAGAATGGGTCTGTTCTTAAATGCGTTGCTCCAGTGGTAAGACTGGAAGTTGGGTGGGCACACATCCTTTTCAGGTAGCCAAGGAGACTGGGGAAGTCATCCAGAATGGTTGGGCTGAGGACTGGTGGAGGATCAGGGGCCTAGTCAGTTAAAGATATCTGCCAGAAACAGAGCATGAATACATGAGAACTAATAACTCAACATGCAGAACAATCTCTTGTTCTACCCCCATGTTCAGTACATAAATGTAGATGTCTTTGACAATTACTTGGTAAGAATTAAACATACCTTGTTGCCAACCAGAAAGCCAACTTTATGCTTGACAGGGTTTTCTTAAAGGACATGAAATATTTTGGCAATCCCTGAAGACACTGCTCTTTACCAGCGTCCTAATGAACCCAAAATAAATATTGAACAAATTAGGGCCAAGTTAGGCAAGAAACAAGACTGGTTGCCTCATTATGGCATTGGTGTGGTGCAGAGCGAGGTCACCATATTGAAGCAAAGGGAGCTGACTACACAACTGTGATGAAAAGCAAATTAAGAATTATGAGCAACGCCTGACTTATAATTCTAGTCATTTAGCAGATGCTCTTAACCAGAGCGACTTGCAGGAGCTATATGGGTTTACATTCTTGCTCAAGGTCAGAACCGATTTTTTAACCCTAACCCTTTTTCTCGGATCCAGTTATTAAAGAACCTTAACGTTACCGATCAGATTCTCTTAACCTCAGGGCGCTCTAATATCTAAAAGATATATACTTATACTTGATCAGCTAGCACCCAAGCTTTATGATTTATAATAATGTGCAATGATCTTTGGCTAACACCAATATATACTCTCGTCATGAAGCATTGTACATCATGATTATCATGAAGAGGGCATTTTAAGCAAGTGTTTTTTGTATTGATACTCCTTTTTCCCAAGGGAGCTTATTAAGCACCTTCCCTGTCTCAGTAAGGCATATGTGGGTATTATTGTTGAGAAGCTAGGGATGTCCACGTCATGTTTGCTCAGTTGCTATCTAAACTGGCTTGTCAGTAAAGAACATTGTCAATGGGGTTCTTACCCTGCTCTACACAGAACCTGACAGGGCAATTTGAATGTGACATAATTAAATTATTTAAAAAGACTTACAAGTGGAAGAGAAATAAGGGTTAGTAATGTATTTCCCCATCGTCCAAAGTGCAAGGTTTTCTTCACCTAATGGTAGAGGTTGACAAACGTTTTGGCCTGCAAACCCCGTTTTGACATCTACATTTTGCACTAATACATATGATAACCCTGGAGTCTTTAAGGGGTGCTGTACAGGAACCAACGCCAGTAGTAGCACAACTGATGACAAAGTAACGTTGCCTGAAGATAAACATAAAACTACAGACTAATAATCTAATCAATTACTTATCCTTCCAAGTTTCAAAAATTACTTTTATTTTCCCTGCAAAATATGACAAATATTTTTTTCATTTTCAGCAACAACTTGGGAGACATTTTTGTAAAATATTTTACACACGGACACAAAGACAGATTTGTTTTTACTCAGAGCCTCAAGGTTCAGAACTGGTGACCTTTTATTTTCTGGTCTAATGTCCTGACCATGGAATTCAAAGATGTCAGGAACAGACAGACTTTCTTCAGGGTAAAGCTACTTTGACTGCTTTCCCAACCAGTTAGACAGGTTATAACCTGTTTTAAAGGGCATTAACAAACTTTATGTGATTTTCTTTATAAGCAATTTAGACTTTGGCCACTTCTCTAAAACGTTATACAAAAATGTGAGTATTTGAAATATTCTTATTTTCCACAGGGCAGAGAATACAATACAACACGTAACAATGTATAACAAATATCACTCATTTATTTCATAATAATCCAACTATCATATTTGAAACAATTATTTAGGACATGGGTCATCATGATCATGAATAATATTGTTAATAGGGATAAAAAAATATAACACGTGTTTATGGAAATGTATGTACAGTGCAAAAGTATAATCAACTCATTGCATTTACTGCAACACTGTGAATTAAATCATTTATATTTAAGATGAATGTATTTGCCTACAATAACATCTGGTGCAGTTCATCAAAGGTGAAGTAAAATCAAACAATTGCTTTTAAATCACACTTTCAGAATCATAACCAGCTTTATTACCTAGTAGGTTATCCATACAAGGAATTTGCTTTGGTGCTATGGAGCATGACAGGAAACACAGTAAGTGGTGTTAGGTAAAATATAGAAATTACACAGTAAATATAAAATGTGCAAACATTAACTGTATAAGTAGCCTAAAGTACAATGTGCAAGAAGGAAGTCCAGAGAAGTGCATTAATGTAATGCATTAGGTAGAATGGGGGTCAGTGGGGGTGTTCTGGCCTTGTTGAGGAGGTCAACTGCCGATGGGAAGAGGATTATTTCTGGATGATTTGTAATTTGCTTTGAATGGGTGGCTGGTGAATAAGCAACATAAAGGAAAATGTAATATAAAAAACAGCTGTCTGTATATGTGCAAAGATTTATATGATAACCAAGGTATTGCGCTAAACTTCATGTTGAATATGTTCCTCCCACCATGACTAGGCAAACCAAGTTGTTTATTAGGCTACAGGTCAAAGACAGTGCCTTCCTTTTGTCCACAATTTGTTGAGTTATGGACCTAATTTATAATGTACTTTTTAATCTACACATTATACCCCATAATAACAAATCCCAAAAATGTATTTGAAGTACATTGTGTCAATGCATTGAAAATGGAAAACTGAATTGTCTCATGTTTGTAAGTACTCTGACACTGCCATTACTCCCCAAACTGAGTTGAGATGCTTCCGGTCTCCTTTCATAATCCTTAAGATGCTTCTTGAACTGATTGACATACACCTGTGACAAATTGAATTGGACATGACTAGAAAGACACCACAATGTCTGTATAATGTGCCACACAGTCAGAAGTCTTGATGTCCAAGGAACACTGTAGAGCTCCGAGATAAAGATGTGTTGAGGCATACATCAGGGGAATGTTAGAACACATTGATAAAGCATTGAAGGTTCCCAGAAGCACACTTGTGTAGGAAGGTGACCAAAAACCTAATGGCCACTGTAACAGAGCTTCAAAGTCTAGCTGCAGCAATCCATCAAACAGGCCTTTATGGAGGAGACGCTAAACCAAAAAGACAGTTGAAGGACTCAAATGTCAGGAGGAGAAAGATGATCTGGTCTGAACAGAGGAACAGGGCCAAATAAAAAGCAGTCCTTTAAGAAAACTTGATCCTCGGCACCTCAGTCTGGGTTAGGGTTCAGCAAGACGACATCCTGAGGCACACACCCAAGACGATGTGGAAGTGGCTTCAGATCATTTTAATTATGGTCCCTGAATATGAATAAAATGGGTTATGTGCACCTGACCATTTACAAAGCAGCTCATTTGACCACATTGCCAACAACTTGAGAGAGAGAGCTAACTGAGTGTGTTCGTTGCCTATTTACATGGTGTAAAGAATAAAGTATATTCCAGGTTCTCATGGCCACATCTGGTTGTGCCTGTCTTTCCCTACACCTCAGCTATGCTTTTGTTCCCAATAGTCATCTTTCAGTGATGGTATCATACTTTTTTAAATAATACTTTTTAGCTTATATTACTTAAAACTTTTTTTAAAAGATAAAAATAGACTTCCATTTGTAGCAAGGCAACAGAAACTGCTCTTTTCAATTCAATTGTACCCCCTGTGATAACAGCAATTCTATAAATCAAGCACTATTGTTTTTTCTTCACAGACCAAGTCACATGGGGTCGGGAACTTGCAATCTTTCCAACTGTAAAACTGATATGACAATGACAAAGGACTAAACAGGACATACAAACATGTGCTGCTGTGCCAGGTAGCCATAACGACTCATGTTTTACTTTCAGGGGATGGGCATAACTAAAACATTGTTGGATCAGGTTCATGCATTTCATCGTGGATGTTGAACTGGTTCTTCCAGCCTAAGCAACAGTAACTGCAGCAACCGACATGTTGTTTTGGCTGAGTCATTCCCAGGGCTACTAGTTAAGTGGTTCCTAACCAGGGGTACTAGGACCTCTGGGTGCAGCTGACATCTACTGGGGGTACATTAGAAGACTGATGAGACTGTAGGTTCACTGGAAAGGGAATGATTGCTGCAGAGCAATGTGTACATATATATAAGTAATACCGAAATTTACTAGGGAAATCAGGTATCTGACGACATACAATTGTTAAAAGCAAGCACTATCTACTGCTATACATCTTATTCCAATGTAATTACTTAAGTGAAAGGACATGGTAACAGATTGGCAGAGCAAAATGTCAATTACATAAATTACTTGCAGTAATCAATATTTATGCTAACAATTCAATTACACACGTTTAATACAAAGGATTCAGCATGCGAGCTGCATTGTCTATGCTGTACTGAATGTTTTAAACCAAATCTGCTCGACTTTCCCCTCTGACTTTCATGCAGAAATTGGCCCTTTTTAAAGGATCAAAATGACTGCTGGCAACTGCAGTCAAAAACAAAATCATATGGCATCATAACAAACATTTAAATGACAACTGTTATGTTAATAGTCAAGTGCAATGGGTTTGTCCTATTTTCAGTTTAGGACCAAATTCTAGCTTCTGTAGAACATTGCTGCCCCCTAGTTGGAAAATACATTATGCACAGGACAAGCGATCATTAGTAAACATTTCTTGATTTTGTCCCTTGTGTAGATTTTCTACAAACAGGATATTACTCAAGGAATGATACATTCTGAATAGATTTTAAAACTTATAGCTTAAAAAAAGAAATGTATTATGCTTATTAATTCATACTATGTAAGTTTACTAACTATGATTTGCATATTGTGTCAAATAAGGAAGAGTGTTTGTCATTGGGCTTGTTCAATTTAGTCTAGTGAGTGCTCTAGTCTTGCATAATATTTATGCATTTACCAGGAAGATGCCTGAGCAGTCCCTCAGAAGGGTGGATTTAAAAGATCTGATTGGATCACAACAAAATCACACTTCACATTTTTCCAAAGGCATTTTATAAAGTAAACAGGTTAAAAATAGGCATTAACATATAATATCTAGATCTTCTGATTGTACAATTACGTAATTATGTCCATGAAACTGTCATCTAGTTATATGAAAATGCATAGCTCATGTGAAAAATACCCTACAGTAACTCAAACATAGTGATGCAAGCTATAGTCCAATAAATAGTTGGTACAAAATATTTTGAGTGACCTACCTCAAAGTTAACTTCAAATACATAACACATCTGAAATATAACATAATGTGGGCCCCAGCTCATTTAAAATGAACTGAGGTGAAGTTTTAAACTGTACTGTGGTCAAATAGAAATATAAATTATTATTGTGAATCATGGACCCCACACAGTTCAAAGGCTAACATCTGTGATGGTATGGGGGTGCATTAGTGCACAGGGCATGAAGGACTTGCACCTCTGTGAAGGCACCCTTAATGCTGAAATATGTACATGTTTTAGAGCAACATATGCTGCTATCTAGCACGTATTATAACAGCATAGCTCTGTAGTACAAGTCTGGGTGATGAACTGGCTGGCCTACAGTCCAGACCTCTCACCCATTGAATACATTTTGCACATTAAGAAACAAAAAATATGACAAAGCAGACCCAGAACTGATGAGCAGCTGAAATCTTGTATCAAGCAAGAATGGAAATACATTTCACATTCAAAACTACAGCAATTGGTCTCCTCAGTTCCCAAACACTTACAAAGTATTGTTAAAAGACTATGTGATGTAACACAGTGATAAACATGCCGCTGTCCTACATTTTTTGACAATTCAAAATGTGCATGTATTTTTCCAAAAACAAGAACCTTTCTCAGTTTCAACATTTGATATGGTGTCTTTGTACTATTTTAAATTCAATGTAGCTATGGATTTTTAAATGCTGTATGCATAAAAATATTAATTAAACAATTTATGTTTTCCTTAAAACAAGAAAAAAAAACAATTCCCATTCGTCACTGAAATTGAAGTTATTAAAACAGAATAAATATTATTTACCGCGTCTCATTCAATGGAAAATCCTAATTTCAAATACGATATGTAATCAAATGCATGTTTTTGTTCCCAAGAATAATCACTACATGGATATCAGACAAAGCAAATAAAATATATCCTGCATAGATAATTGATAGAGGAAATGTAAAGCTATATATTATACCAATAAATACTTGGGTGGGTGTGTAAGTAGGTGTGTAAACCAACCCTGGTCCCAGAAAGGTGAATTTCAACTGTCTAATAACAATTTTACACGTAGGCTACATCAAGCAAATAGCTTGACCCCCACAAGGATCTCTTTAAACAATGTGGTGCACTTCATAGAATTCAGTATGAAGAATGACATAGTAAATATAAAATGTGACAAAGAATTGAGAGACCCAAAGACTTAGCAAGTCTAATACAAATGATATTGTGGAATACAAGAAGCACGGGTATTGTGGATGTATATCTGACTTGTATTAATTGATCATACACTGTATAAGTCAAATTTAGTGTCGCATTCCAGAAGACACTTTTCACAGAGCAAAAGGAATGTTTGGGGTCATAAAGCTAGATAAGAAGATCTGGTCTTTGTTCGTTCATGACATCTATCTGTATGCTAAGTCCTGTGACCCTTCTGACCATCTGTTCCTGCTATCATTGTATTGTTCTTAGATCGATTGGTATTTGGCCATGTGGGGGTGATACTCTCCCCCCTCTGGGAGGAGGTTCGGAGCTATTAGGGCACCTGGATAAACACAGAATACAGCAAAAATGCAGAAGGGGCCCGGAAGGGAACATTGTCTTGACACACCCCTATACAGAATGAATATGCAAATAGTTTGTCTCCACCCAATCCGTATAAGTTTAGTATGTAACTATGAAATGGTAGAGATACTTCCCAGTAACTTTAATGACAGGGAACTAGGCTCTCCTTGCAAGTGAATCTTTAATAGTGCAATACCTTTTTTTGTCATTCTTACCGCCTAAATTAAAATTTGAATATAGGATCTATTTACAATACGATTTGCTTAGTCCCATTTAGATCAACATGATGTATACTATAACCTGAGATGGTAGGTACATTTATTTTATCTGATAGAGTTCTCACAAATGCACAGATTGAGTTTGAATAAAGTGTAGTATACAGTCTCAACAGTCTTGCTTGCTTATTGACATTTCAGAATTTTAATCCAGAGCTAGTCAATGTATTACAAGTTCAGAATATCTCCCTGTACTGCATAACCCCAGCACATGCATTAAAACAATCAAGGACCAGAGCTGGACACTTGTAAAACACAATTTCAACTCTGAAATATCCAAAGCAATAGGAATAACATAAGCAGTGTTTAAAATACAGGTGCTTTGCAACCACGTGCACAAAAGCATAACATAATAATTCTATATTTAATTTCTAAGCTAATTTTGTCAGATACTTATAAATCTATAATAAAAGAACATTCCCTACCAGGTAAAAAACACTGGCTGAGTTCCAGGTTTTAATACTTAAACATATTCAGGAGGCAGATTTGCCCTGGTAGGAAGGTAGAAATTAATATGATTAGTTAAGTTGGCTGAGAGGACAGCATCTTAAGTTCCAACTCTGAAATGACACAACTGAAGTTGATGTTAAAATCTCCACAAAGTCTGTCTTCAGAGCAGATCTGCCTCCAGTAATGTTCAAGGAAAACTCCAAAATGCAAAGTATATTGTGGGTAAAAAAGTAGGCAACAATATATGTTATTCTTTACTTGTGCACGTCTGTTTGAACTGCTTTCAACAGTCCAAGAAACCTACAACTATAAGGTGTAATAAGCACACATGCTATTTTACACAACAGTTTGACCAGGTGTTTTTTGTGTGGAGGAAATGCTTTGGAGGTTGGCCACTTTGGTAGACTCTCCTCGCTTGTATCTGCTGAATGGGGGAAGGCAGGGGTATCAATCGCAGGACAAGCATGTAGGGCCAATGTTCAGTTTGTCACTCAGTTTCTGAATAAGCAAAGACAGTTCATCTGTGGCCTGAGACTTGTCTTCCAGGAGTTCGTAGCGTAAGCTGGAGATGTCCTGCTTGATTTCTTTTAGTTCACCTGCAAAGTAACCCAAGGAGAAAAAATATGAAGTGGTTTATTAGGAAGTTGTTTGTCTTGAATAATTACATTCACAAATGCATTCCACTACATTACAATTAAATTGAATTAAACTGTTCACTTTTCGTGAACACTAAACACTAAAATCACACCTTGGGTCTCGATAAACGAAATATATTAAAGACCTAAATCGTTGCTGTACATTGTGCAATTCATCAATATCAACTATGGATTTTGGTTAGATTCAAACTCACCAACTGGTGTGAATGTTTCACAGCAACACATAATGTGACTGCTTGGCCCCATGTGGCTGACAATGCCTGGACACGCTACTTATGAGAAGCGGATGGTGTCCTGCAAAATCTCTCAGACCTGGATCAGGGCATCAGTGAGTTGGACAGGCTGTGGCGTTTTTATATGCAGCAATACATAACGGCCCCAGAGGTTCTGAACTGTCACGTGCTCCGTGTGATCCTGCTCTCATCTGGGAAGATAACGGGGCGCCTTGCCAATCCCAGTGTTTTCTTACCATAGTCAATGGAGCTGCACTGTGCTGGGCTGAGGGCACAGGTCCCACTAGAGGACATTGGGCCCTCTTGTCACCCTCATGGAGTCTGTTTCGGACAGTTTGGTCAGAAACATGAACACCAGTTGCCCTCCGGAGGTCATTGAGTAGGGTTCTGGCAGTGCTCTACTTGCACTAAGGAACAGATCTGGGTCTTGCTGCTGGGTTGATGCCCTTCTACAGCCCTGTCCAGCACTCCTTGTGTAATGGTCCATCTCCTGGTATCTTCTCCATGCTCTCAAGACTGTATTGGGAAAAACAGCAAACCTTCTTGTAACAGCACATATGGATGTGCCATTCTGAAGGAGCTGGACTACCTGTGCAACCTGAATGGGCTGCAGATACCACCTCATGCTACCAGTAGTGACAAGGACACTAGCAAAATGCAAAACTAGAGAAGAATCAGTCAGAAAGGATAATGAGAGAGCAATTGTCCATGGCCACTACCTTCATAACTATTCCCTTTTTTAGCGGTTGTCTTGCTGTTGCATCTCCAGTGCACTTGTTGTCACCTTCATTTGCACCAAAACAGACAACATTCATTCACAATCACTTATGCTTCCTAAATGTACAGAGTGATATCCCTGAGGTTTAACATTATTTGGTGTTATACGGTGATGATCACAGTGATGATGATTTTTATTTTTTATCCACGCAATACAGTTGACTATTTATTTTAACTTCAAACACCAAGGACATCCCTAAGGAATTTGTCAAGTTTGCAGTCCTCTGTCTACCCTAGAGAACGATTTCTTTTTGTAACAATCCTGCAAAAGATCAGATAAGGTATTTCAAAGTTACAGAGAGATAAGGAGCCAGATCGCCCACTTCCCATAGGGATCTCAATACAGCATCCTTTTCCCAAAAGTGAAATGTTTTGGTTTTAAACGAAAAGAGTGGACTATTTTTTACCTTAGTCAAAGTTTTTAAAGAAAATGTTGTAATAACGCATCTCATAGTAGGCATTTTCTATTACAGAAAGATGCAAGGACATGTCTATTATGCTTGATGGGATTTCACCAGGTCGTGTTTGGCTCTGCCAACCTCCTTTCCTGGGTTCCGCCAACCCAGCTTCATTAGCCTTCCATTGAAAAACATTTCCATTTTGGGTTATTTTGGTTTAAATATAATTATCTTTTGTAAGTGTTTAAATGCAAGTTTACCTTCATTGACTTCGTCATTTTCTTTATCCACTTGGGCTTTCAGCACGTAGCGTTTGATGAGTCTCTTCATGATTTGCTTTAACAACGAAAAACAAAGGTCCACATTTCTAAGACTATATGCTAATAGCGCTTACGTGACATTTTGACCTGATTTATATGGAGATGCCGCCATACCCGATAGCGAGTGGGCTGGTTCAGGATGCTGTTAAAACTGTGGGAATCTGCAATGCGCAGGTTGGACTGGGTGAACAGATTGAGCTGCAAAACCAGACAAAACAAACATTTGATTGTTATTTGATTCTAAACTTGTTACACAATCAACCATCATGAAAACCAGTAAAATCAATGTGAGTTGTTTACACCTGTATACACACAACCTGTAAGGGTTCCGATGGAACAGAGTGATGATGGGGACCCAATCGCACGACTAGAGGAATCCTTGGTGGATAAGGATTGTACAGGAGAGTTTGTGGTAGTGATCGGTATATATATGTAAATATAAGAAGGGCTGGAAAGCCATGTACTGCAGTGTAATGCAGCAGTCAAATAACTAAAGTCCTAGTCTTGGTGAAACAAG
>JACXGK010008413.1:0-22469 GCA_016801125.1 Novumbra hubbsi
GTAACGGCCAAAACAACAATAGCGATACTACAGTATAACTGTTATTTACTGTCCACACATACATTACTGTCTGGACCACGGGTTGATCTGAAGACAACAGACCCTCACAGAGGCTTATAATACAAACCCGGAACACTGTGCCGTCTAACCCCTTAACCCCACTATCGGTTACTTATTCATCATGGTTTCTTCACAAAGCAAACATCCAAGCTGGTGCATGGAAAGGGTATCCGTCTGTTCGTCTGACCCCTCCCAGTAGGAGGATAAAGTGCTTGACCCTGTGAGGAGTCAGTGGGCTGGTTTGTCTGTGTTGCGGCAGTAGCATAGCCTGGTGGTTCACGTGCTGAACCAAGGCGTTCGGTTCAACCAAGCGGGCTGCGTCCCCGACCCCCCTCAGCCCTTCCAGTCCCAGGGGACGCACAGGTCCCCGTCCTGCATGACGGAGTAGAAGTAGGACACCTCCACCCGGAGGCCCTCCATGAGAGGCCAGCGCTCCTCCAGGAGCCGCCTGCAGCAGCGAATCATCTGGGTGTGACTGACGCTGGGCTCCTTGGAGAGGCTCCTCAGGGCCAGAGCCTCCTGGCAGCGGAGCAGAACCTCCTCTTCCTCCGCCCGGAGCCTGGGGACGAACATGGGCAGCCGGGGTCACACACACACACACAGGAGGACAAATGCAACAAAACGACCGCCAGGACACTCACTGGTTCCGGTGTCTGATGCGCCGTCGGGCCTCGCTGGCCCGGCTCTGCAGGAAACCCAGTAGCAGGCTGGACTCGCAGGTGGGCGGTATGATGAAGTGGCCCATCTCGTGGAGGCTGGGGCTGGAGCGGTCACTAAGGCAGACAACAAAACTCTGCACAGACTGGCATCACGGTCTCACCACGGCGGACACTAAAGCGACGAGCCAAACGCTTCAAATCGACGCCCGGGCGCTTAGGGGTGAGGCTACACGGGAGTAGCACCCCCCCCTCCCGGAAGACGGTGCGTCTCTTACTTCTCCAGGGTCATGGCCAGGCCTCGCAGGCTCCCGGGGTACAGGGCCAGTCGTCTCAGCTGCAGTCTTTGGTGGAAGGCTTTCAGCATGCTGTAGTGTTCCCCTATAGAGCCCAGTCTGTCCACGTGGATCACTTGGATTCCTCCCAGGACGTGGCTGATCCTCTCTTTCAGAGTCTCCGTCTGCTGGTGGAGGCGGCGGTAGCCAGGCAAGCGCTCAAACAGCTAGAGACACGCAGGCAAAGCATAGAGGAACAGACGCACACCGTGAGCGGCGTGGATATATAGAGGCTGGCCACTTTTCCCGACTCAATGAAACGCTCTGCCTTACTTTAATCCATTGGTGATGAACGTCCATTGTTCCCAGCATCACATGTCCTGACGCATTCATGCCTGATTGGTCAGTGAATAATATTGTGTGCCCTGAAAGCGAATGGTACATTTAAGCATGCACATATACCACTAGGGCATGGGTTTAAAACCAGCCCACTGCACGTTCAAAAAAATAAACATCTCTTCTGACCCCTCTATTTGTGTGTAATAAAGCAAAAAAAAAAGCTGATTTACATGTACATAACTCTTCACACACAAGTGTCCCCGCTGAGTCCATTCCAGCCGTATATACCTCGGAGGTTGAGCACAGCCTCCGGGTTTTGCTGGGAGAGTCGGCTGAGGCTCTGGAGCTGGCAGCATCGATGAGTGATTCCCCAGCTGCGCTGCCATCTGCAGGAGGGATGAGGTGTTGCAATCAATCGAAATCCAACGTTCCTTTGAGCAAAACGTTTCCCCACCGCTGGCTTAAAACACGTGGACTCCTGCAGAATGCTGACTCGTGGCCGTCAGGTGCAACCTCCTCGCAGGCCCGTAACATCAAGCACTAACAGAATCCACGTGTGCTTAATTGGCCACCAAAATCGAATTCACAGCCATCTCGGTCTGCGGACTAGCAGAAATGAGCAAAGGCTAAGGATAACAAGGACCTGCAGGGGTTCTGTCTGCAGGCAAACTGAAGTATTAACAGTACTAACAGTAATAACAGTACTAACAGTATTAACAGTACTAACAGTACTAACAGTACTAACAGTACTAACAGTATTAACAGTATTAACAGTATTTACAGGTATCGAAACAACAGACATAGACAACGTTCAACCCCAAGTACTACACAATTAACTAAATCTTTCTCAACATTGTATTAGTTTAGCGTCAAAGTTCCCAATTTCGTGGCATACAATATACACATATATACATACATATATATACATATATAATCACTGTTCTGTGGACTGGTGTTACCGGATATCTTCTAAGGCAAATTTGTGGCACAATTCCTTGTTGAGTCTCTTCAACTCTTGTCGTCGTGGACCACTGGCATCCTGCCTCAAAACAGCGTCTTTCTCATTGTTCCTCAGCCACAAGCTGCAGCAGAAAGACAGTCGGGTGTCTCCATTAAGAACAGACGATTCAGAACACACTGTGTTCGTCCTGGAATCAACCGCCGTATGTAAGCACACAGAACCAGGTGCTGCCTATAAGCTAAAGGGAGACTGCGGTCTAAAGTATGATTCTAAAGAAGACATTTGTGTCACCTTGTGGCAACAAGCTAGGTATTTATTAGCCTAGCTTTTTGATGCTGTTTCTTTTTGTTACAGTCTAGTGGTGTAACATGCTCACTCAATTGTAGAAATGTGACTATAGCATCCATGCAATCCTTTAGGAAAAGTACCCATAATCGATAGGAAGTTACGATTGCCCTTTTTATCCAATTTAACACAGCGCCAATTGTATGACGCAACCAGCCCATCTACAAATCATTGGATTTGAATATCTGAACATGCATGCTACATTCTACTTCCTGACTGCTGCCTTCACGTGAGGCTCATAAGCTAGATAAAACAGAGAAAGGTGTGCCAAATAAGGAAGACAACATAGAATCCATGTATGCATTGGAGGGGTGATGGCACCAAAGAACCTAACTGAAGACTTTTTTGGTATACTCGGCTATTTGGATGATGCACTACCATCTACCAGTTACAGATAATTTCCAAAGCAAGACACTGTTGCAAAATGGGTTGTGGCATAACTAGAATGGTGTCTCAATATTATACAACTAGATTGAACATTATCTGTGTAGCTGTTGGACTGGGTACTTGTATAAGGTACCTGAGTGTGGGTTCCACTCTCTTAGCCTGCTCCAGCTCCTGTTCTGGGTCTCTGAAGCCAGTGAAGCTGTAGTAGGTTTTGTCCCACTTGATGGGCCTATAGAAAGGATTCCCAGGCCCAGCCACTGGTTCCCGGGCCTGGGGTGATTCTGCCTGGCTGGCCATCAGTTCCTTCATGTGCTCTAAAGACAGACTGCAGGACTGGAGAATATCGATCACAGTGCTCAGGACATCCTTGGTCTGCAGAGTGAAGCTAACTGAACGGAACCCTGGGAATTGTAGTGAAACGCATTACAAATGTAGTCAGTTGGTTAAATGCATTAGTCAGAATACAAAATGGAAATGTAGGTCCCGTGGCAACAGGTCAAAAGTAGTGGTCTATGTAGACAATGGAGTACCACCCATACATCAATAAAACCCCAAAGGAAAAAACACAGCAATAACAATAAGCAAGTTTACATTTATCTGGCTAAAATTAAAGTACCAGAAGGAATCACGTCTTGCTGATATCCTATCTTCTCATTTGTTTCCCTGACATAAAAAATTAGCTTTGTCGGTTTGACAGAGCGGGTCTCTGGTTTCTGAAGACTTTCCAAATAACCATTGAGCTTCTTGAGGGAATTTTCATTCACTTCCTGTGGAGAAGAACATGATTATTATGCAATTCCAATATACTTGTTAATTAGTGCTATTTTTGCCCACAACTGGTAAGAAAATAATCAATTACCCTTTCTCTGGGATGCTGGCCAAAGAAGTCTGGATGGACAGCAAAGTAAAAGGGCCTAAGTGCATTGATAGCATCTGCCCCTGAGAGGTTTCTCTGCTGAATCCAATGTATATTTAAATGTCTGTTTCCCACTCTGACAAAAACAACAGTGAGCAGAGAATTGAGGATACAATGTTCACGTGATCGCGACAGGCTACAAAATGGTCTGCTGAACTAAAAATTACAGATTGAAGATACTACATGTTCAAAGTGTATTCCTGTCCACAAGGTAGTTCTGTGTGCAGGTGATAATAAAAATATGATATTGTAAGTATTGAATGTAATTTACCTTATGGCATTTCGCAGGAGAGAGGTCACAGACATAGCTATAACTAGCTCTAGTAGGACACCATCAAATCAATGATTTGTGACATCCACAGGTCCAGAATCCCTCCTTAGTAATAGGTTACAGATTATTAGCTGACTGACAAACTGACAAGTCTTAAGGAATACACGGTTTGCATGAATCCTTACGTAGTACTTTCAGCAGTTATCTAGCCAAAGCATTCTTGTGTGGGGCAATTTCTGACATTCGCAAGACTATCATGGGAGACACATTGAAGACCACTAAGCAGGCAAATTCTTTCACTCTATTATAGCTAGCACAAATCTGCGTTTTACATAGTATGATTACTTATAGCTAAGATCAGCATTTACAATCAATACAACCTAGCTAGCTAGCTTACCTCCTCGCCTTCTACATCAGCTGGGGGGCTGTCAGCAAAAAATAAACAACACAGCAAGAAAAAGACTCTACCAACCACATATCGATACGTCTCAGAGAGATGTGAATTGTTACAAATCTAAACACAATAAAATAATATGTATTAAAATATGTTGTAACTATTGCCTTTCTTAAATTCTCCAATATCATTTTTAAAACAGATTTTGTAATTTAAAAAAATATTGTGTTATCACAGCAATCAACAGGCAAAACCAATTGCACGTCGATTTCTTAGACATCTTCTCTGGAATCATGGCGGACCGCAAATTAACATTTTGGTGCACGCCGCCACCTACTGTGTTGGAGTATGTGCTCGATCACGTTGTATAGCTCTACAAACACCATACCTCTTCACCCGACTCAAAATCTTCCTACCTAACCCGGAACCACTAACTTACTAACTTCCATCTAGCCATCCCTTCTAAACAAAAAACTCTCCCAATCTCCCCAACCGCCTTTCCACCCCAAGAACCGTGCACACATAACATTTCCCTTAAACCCTCGTACATCCTACATTAAAGCAACACAAGTTCAGTCGTTTTCTCAAACAAACAATCCAGACATAAACAATTGCCTACCTCCCCCCCTCCAACCCTCAACGATCAATTCAGCATATACAGCCTGGCAAACGCACGTCGATTTATCTGACGATCGGTTTTTATTACATCTGCTGGTAAGTTAGGAAGCTACTACCGAAGTCAACCACACTGATTCGGTTGGATGCACATTTTTTCCTCATAGGATTGAAAGAGATTAACAATTGACAATCTTGAATTGAATTCGTTTCTAATGGTACATATTTTCATTGACAGTGTACATTTGTCTCGCATGCAACATTATTTCGGAAATATTACTGCATTGCTTTTTTCGTGAATTTTAAAATTACTAGTATCAACGGATTACATTGTTGGAAAGTTCTTGAAAATGTTGATTATCTGGATTGCAAAAAGCCTATTAACATATGTACAGTGAAATCTATATGCAATATTATATAGATAGAAATGCATATAGATTCCTGTTAAATATTTTATAGTAATAATGTAATGTATTACACAACAAACATTTTAATAGCTTAGTTTTCTAAATTGATTTTACAAAAAGGTGTATGGAGACACAACCAGTTTAATCAATCTATATGATGCTCACCTAATACATCTATGATGTACATGTCAGGGAATACTATAAGAGGTCTTGCTTCACGTTTACAAAAAACATCTTCATATGAGTAATAGGTAATACGGTTATTCTTGTTTTAAGTTGTTCAGCAGTTGATCTTTCAGTCTAAAAATAATTACTATTATAGAATAAAATTCTGACAAAGATGATTAAATATATAACAAGACACAGCTTTAGTTGTTCGGCTGTATCTTTAATTTCGAAAAATGTTTATACAAAAAACACAATTTCTGTTGAAAATACATTTTGTCACACGCTACAGCCACGTGTACCCCACAATGAGGACCTCAAATTAATACCATAACAAAAGAAAATCCTTTGAAGAGTTAATTACAAAATAAAAGAAGCACAAAAAACGATGCAACCAAAGCTTAGTGATAGTAAAACTGAAAGTAAAATTTTAAATGTCGTTTCATTTTCTGCACAGACAATGAGCTTTCATTTGCCATGCTTTTATTACAACAGTAACACGTTTCATTATAATTTATAATGTATTTAATGTTTCGCCGATCACTGTCTTATAGTCTGGGTGTGTTATAGTCTGATAGCCTATTGATGTGGAATTGTAGTGCAGACATGCAGAAACAGCCAAAGGGCAAGTCAGTACAATTAAACCCTAGTTTAATCAGAATACACTATTCAGCAGTGCCAAGGTAAAAGATGGGATGAGCCAAGCGCAAATGTATCTGAAATATCCCAGATATACAATAATATAAAATGTTTGTAAACACACACACACACACACACGTACGTACATACAATTTATATTTTAATTAACTTCAACTAATCTGTCTTCGAAAGACATTTGTCTGGGTTGAGTTCTCCAAAATGTACCCATCTGCACTTTGCTAAACATTGACCTAAATTGCTTGGCCAGTGCTGAGGTAGTTGGTGTGTGCCGGTGCTGAGCTGAGGTAGGGGAGAATGTGACGGTGCTGAGCTGAGGTAGGGGAGAGTGTGCCGGTGCTGAGCGGCAGACAGTGGGGTGTGACCCTGGTGTTGGGAAGAAGCCGTGTCTGGCACTGTAGCGGCCTGATTCACAACACCAGCTGTCCCTCCCCACCAGAGGTTAGATCAGGCCCGGTGCTTCTGGAATCCGTCCTGAGGCGGGGGCTTGTTGAGAGAGTCTGGAAGTCAGATAATAACAACAGCGTCATTAGTAATGTATTCATTCATTCAGTAATTCTTAGTTATTAGAGATAATATTAGAGAAATCAGTCTGTCCTATTTAGTGACATTAGATTTAAATTAGTGTTGATTTGGGTAAAACAGGGGCAGGCTTCAGATGTTTGGGTTGCCAATGTGCACAGTGCAGCAGTTTTCTATTTTAAAGTCTGAGAGGGTATTGAGGCCAAGGCATAGATAGACGGTGCTGGGAGTAACTAAAGGCCACAGCTGTAATTCTCAATCCACCTCTGTACCTCTTAGCCCCGTTGAACAATCTGGATCTCGCAAGCTCCCGTTCTGTTTTGCTAACAAGGAAGTTGAAACAAAATGTGAGCGTGCAAGTTCCAAATGGTTCTGTGAGGTTGTGTTAAACCGGACTTTGGATGTGGTGATATTAAAGGATGCAGAGGGAGAGGTTCCACAAATGTAAATGTGCGAAGACTGAGGAGGACGCCATTTCTATTAAACCATTTCATTGGGTTGGCATCCAGCAATCTAACTAGAGACAATTTACACGATTAAACAATCAAGGATGTGAGGCCACCCAGGAATTGAGAAGGAAAGACATCATCCTACCGCAAACCCATTACAGCGAGATTTGGATAAGCTTGCATTGTCTGTGGTGATTTAATGATTCCCCTAGGAGGGTCTGACTAACTGGCCTGGTTTTCACACAATGAGAAAGAGAGACTAATTTGGAGACAGGCAGAGTGAGGGAGGAGAGGGCGTGTTGAAGGAAAGGAAAAAGTCTAGATGAATCATCGCCCCGTTATCACAGCCTAGTGTCTGGAGCAGAAGCGTGTCTGGCACTGTGTGACGGAATACAGAAAGGACAGGGGTGAAAAGACAACTCTGGCCCTGCCAGGGATGTAGCTGCAAAACAACAGCTCCTATTGTCTGATACTTCAGAGGTCCTGCGTTAAGATCTGCCGCGGCGTCCCAAATTGCAACCTACACCCGTGTGATACACCGGCATGGGCCTTGGTTGAAAGCATTGAACTAAAGGGAGACTGGGGTGGAGTACACCTGGGGTGAAGTGACCAGTGATCAAGTGACATATTGTTGCTCTGGCTTATAATACATCTCACCATACCACATGTTTCTAGTGAGATAGAGGTGATAAGGAAAGAGATGAAGAGGAGAGGCGATGAGGAGAAATAAAGAGAGATGAGGAGAGATGAAGAGCAGAGGTGATGAAGAGAAATGAAGAGGAGAGAGATGAAGAGGAGAGAGATAAGAGAGATGAAGAGGAGAGAGATGAAGAGGAGAGAGATAAAGAAAGATGAAGAGGAGAGCGGTGAAGAGGTTGCTATTGCTAGGTACGTAGCACTAATTTAAGGTGCCGACGTTTATGAGCCAAACACCTTTTCCAATTTGGAAGTTCTAGTGTGACTCGTCGGTTACCCTCCTGCGAGACTCGGCAATTATCATCCCTGGAGGGTCAATTCAAGCTAATTCCTCCACAGTTGAGCATGTCACACAGCTTAATATCCCAGCGATGCATTTATTCCTAATCCTGTTTTATCAGCTCCATTGCCCTTCCTGGTCAATCTAATTCCAACAAAGCCCACATAAGGGCTTTTGTGCCAAGACCTTCTTTAGTTTTTCAATTAAACTGCTTGGGCACACAGTGGAAGCGTTTGGATGGTGGCCAGTGTCCTTCAGACAAAGAATATCACTGTGCTTAAGAGGCAGAAACACTCTCCAGTCCTGAGAGAAAGCAGCCACCACATGCCTCAGTACTATGCCTGTGTGTGCTTGTCAACTTTCCGACAAAGCAACAAAAAGAGCAGATGTATCTGAACGGCCTCATTGTGGGAGGGATTTAGGGAGGGCTGTTCATAGACAGACAGCTATGTCTGTGCTGATAAGGCAAGGATGGACAAACCTCACAAACACATGGTTTTCAGGGGAGCTTAATGGACTCCATTAATGTCCGTAATGTTACATTCTCTCAAGTTGTAGAAGTGGCCTGGTACTCACCACTTCCAGGAGTAATGGTCAAAGTCTAGGTTACTGAAATATTAAAATTAGATAGTGGCACTTTTATGACCTCAAATCTAAGATGAGATTAAAAGGAATATATATATATTATATTATATTATATATATATACACAGTGGTGAGAACAAGTATTTGATACACTGCTGATTTTGCGGGTTTTCCTACTTACAAAGCATGTAGAGGTCTGTCATTTTTATCATAGGTACACTTCAACTGTGAGAGACGTATTTGATTATTTGTTTATATGTATTTGATACATCAGAAAAGCAGAACTTAATATTTGGTACAGAAACCTTTGTTTGCAATTACAGAGATCATACGTTTCCTGTAGTTCTTGACCAGGTTTGCACACACTGTATCAGGGATTTTAGCCCACTCCTCCATACAGACCTTCTCCAGATCCTTCAGGTTTCGGGGCTGTTGCTGGGAAATATGGACTTTCAGGTCCCTCCAAAGATTTTCTATTGGGTTCAGGTCTGGAGACTGGCTAGGCCACTCCAGGACCTTGAGATGCTTCCTACGGAGCCACTCCTTAGTTGCCCTGGCTGTGTGTTTCAGGCCGTTGTCATGCTGGAAGACCCATCTTCAATGCTCTTACTGAGGGAAGGAGGTTGTTGGCCAAGATCTTGCAATACATGGCCCCATCCATTCTTCCCTCAATGCGGTGCAGTCGTCCTGTCCCCTTTGCAGAAAAGCATACCCAAAGAATAATGTTTCCACCTCCATGCTTCACGGTTGGGATGGTGTTCTTGTGGTTGTACTCATCCTTCTTCTTCCTCCAAACAGGGCGAGAGGAGTTTAGACTAAAAAGCTCTATTTTTGTCTCGTCAGACCACATGACCTTCTCCCATTCCTCCTCTGGATCATCCAGATGGTCATTGGCGAACTTCAGACGGACCTGGACATGCGCTGGCTTGAGCAGGGGGACCTTGCGTGCGCTGCAGGATTTTAATCTATGACGGCGTAGTGTGTTACTAATGGTTTTCTTTGAGACTGTGGTCCCACCTCTCTTCAGGTCATTGACCAGGTCCTGCCGTGTAGTTCTGGGCTGCTCCCTCACCTTCCTCATGATCATTGATGCCCCACGAGGTGAGATCTTGCATGGAGCCCCAGACCGAGGGTGATTGACTGTCATCTTGAACTTCTTCCATTTTCTAATAATTGCGCCAACAGTTGTTGCCTTCTCACCAAGCTGTTTGCCTATTGTCCTGTAGCCCATCCCAGCCTTGTGCAGGTCTACAATTTTATCCCCGATGTCCCTACACAGCTCTCTGGTCTTGGCCATTGTGGAGAGGTTGGAGTCTGTTTGTTTGATTGAGTGTGTGGACATGTGTCTTTTCTACAGGTAACGAGTTCAAACAGGTGCAGCTAATACAGGTAATGAGTGGATAACAGGAGGGCTTCTTAAAGAAAACCTAACAGGTCTGTGAGAGCTGGAATTCTTGCTGATTTGGTAGGTGATCAAATACTTATGTCATGCAATAAAATTCTAATTAATTACAAAGAAATCATACAATGTGATTTTGGGGATTTTTGTTTTAGATTCCGTCTCTCACAGTTGAAGTGTACCTATGATAAAAATGACAGTCCTCTACATACTTTGCAAGTAGGAAAACCTGCAAAATCGAAAGTGTATCAAATAATTGTTCTCCCCACTGGGTCTTTATAGTACTTATTAGTTCCTATACAAGTACTGAATAATTCCAGATGCAAAGGGCCAGACACAGGCTCTGCCACTATTTCTGCCATTTCCACATCTAAAAACCAATCCATTTCCTTTTAATGCTGTATACTATTATGTGGATTCCATTCATTCTGAGGGAGTTTCGTCTGCAGAGTGACATGCCTCCTCTTCAGTTCTGTCATACATTCCTGGAATTATTTTTCTTATCACACATTCATTACAATATTTGCTTAGCAGGCCCATTTAAAAATGCTTAATCTAGCCCACACTGTTCTTCTAATCCTCTGAATTCCCCTCGCAGAAGTTCAGGAACAATACATTCTCACTGTGAAGATTCTTATCCAACCACGCCAGCAAAGAAACAGGATTTCGTAAAATCCATATTGTGTGGCAGAGTGCAACTACATTTGCTTGTGTGTAAAGGGTAAACCAGTAGTTTGAGAGGAAAGTAAAAGAAGAAATGTAAACTCTACACAAAAAAACGTGGAGACGCTCCTTAGAGTGAAAATCCTTTGACAAGCAATTAAGGGCTTATTTATTGTCAGGGTCGGGCTACTTCCTTAACTTTGCCCTTAGCATTAATGGCTCCTCACAGTAATTAAAACTGTTTTCTTAATTATCTTGATGTCTGACCAGACCGTTTGCTGTGTGGCCGCTTTGTTTCCAGACCAGAACGCCTTTGCTCTCACTTCAAGCCATATTCTGCCCTGGCCTGGGTTTGTGCTGATGGATAAGACAATCCCTCACAGTCCACTTTGACTCCAAGACAGCTGTGCTTAGCCTGCAAAATGGTCAGAGACACTTTTGGACTTTGCTCACCGAATAAAAAGCAAGCATTGGTTTTCTAATGGTACCTTCAGCCCACCTTGAAGATCAATAATCTATTGTACGAGGGGAAATAAATGCCGGCATCATCATTGTCTTGGTGACTCATCTTTATCTGAGTGCTGTTTATGAAGTCTGACTAATCATACATTGTACTTGCATGTACGTTAGCAGAGTTTCTATCTCATTTGGTCCATGTGGATATTTTACCCAGGGTTATGTATCATTCTAACCCAACTGAAATTGTTTTGTAATGGAAAAATGCAATTTCTGAGAGGACAGAGAGGAACAGACAAGTTGAGTCAAGTCAGTTTATCCTGGATGCAGCAGCTGCGAGAACCAGACCAGGTGAGGGGAAGCAGCTTCTCATCCACCTTCTCCTAACTAGAATGTTCCTGGGAGGTTCCCACTACTGGACTGTTCCTGGGAGGTTCTCACAACTAGAATGTTCCAGGGAGGTTACCACAACTAGAATATTCCTAGGAGGTTCCCCCAATTAGAATGTTCCAGGGAGGTTACCACAACTGGACTGTTCCTGGGAGGTTCTCACAACTAGAATGTTCCAGGGAGGTTACCACAACTAGAATATTCCTAGGAGGTTCCCCCAATTAGAATGTTCCTGGGAGTTTACCACAATTAGAATGTTCTTGTGAGGTTCCAGTCCGCCATGAAGTTGCTCATTATGCTAAAAGGAGAACAGAAGAGTGTAGGATAATCCCTGGTCTGCATCTCTGAGCCTCTATAGAGGCTCCTACACAGACATACACCTACTTACACAGACACCACTGCAGACACACAGACAAATACAAAGTTACACACAGACACACATGGGTACCTATGCAGACACAACACTTTCTATAGCCAGCACAGTCCCCAGACTGACACAAAACACAGACAAGCACCCAGTCCCCAGACTTACACAAAACACAGACAAGCACACAGTTCCCAGACTGACACAATACACAGGCAAGCACACAGTCCCCAGACTGACAAAAAACACAGACAAGCACACAGTTCCCAGACTGACAAAAAACACAGACAAGCACACAGTCCCCAGACTGACAAAAAACACAGACAAGCACACAGTCCCCAGACTGACAAAAAACACAGACAAGCACACAGTCCCCAGACTTACACAAAACACAGACAAGCACACAGTCCCCAGACTGACACAAAACACAGACAAGCACACAGTTCCCATACTGTCACAAAACACAGACAAGCACACAGTCCCCAGACTGACACAAAACACAGACAAACCGACCAACAGGCTCATTGAGATGCCCTCCATTCCTCTCCTGTACCTCGTTAGTGGGGCTTTAGATACTTTTGTTGGTGATGGATGAAGACAAAGTGGGCTGTAATTTATTTATTTAGATATAATTTAAGTCATATTAAATCAGTGTTTAAAACAAACTATGAGAAAGGTACATTTCTAACCTACCTCAACCAAAAATAGCCCGTTTTGATTCCCCAAAAATAGGCTTATTTTATGACTCTCTAGTGACGTGCCTACAATTCCTCTCAGCTACTCTTCCAATAATGAACAAATTCTCTTTTTTCCACTTCCAACATATTCCGTGGGCATCAGTACCATGGCAGAGATGCTGTAAAGTGGGACCTCTTTGTCTAGCTGTGTATTTGTGTGTATGTTTGTATGTGTATATGTGTGTATGTCTAGCTGCAGCAGGGGTGGGTTGTGGATATGTGTGTATGCGTGTATGTGTGAAAGCATGTATGCCTATGTATGTGTATATGTGTATGTGTGTATGTGTGTGTATGTATACATACGACTGCCTGCTACTCTGAAGGTATGGCAGGCGTGGCACTGCAGCACTGCAGAAGAAGGAAACCAGATGGTTTTCATCGACAGGCGGACAGACAGAACTGACAGACAGGTCGACGGACAGACAGAACAGACAGGCAATATAGACAGATGGATGGACATACGTACAAATGGATGGACAGAGACAGATGCAGTACAGGCATATGGATGTTCAGACAGTCATACAGTACAGACAGATGTATTGAAGAAGGGATAGATAGACACATATAGAGCGATAGATGGACAGACATGAAATGGGATAGATGGACAGACATTAAATGAGATAGATGGACATACATATAGAGAAATAGATGGACAGACATGTAGAGGGACAGATGGACTTATATATAGAGGGATAGATGGACAGACATATAGAGGGACAGATGGACAGTCATATAGAGGGATAGATGGACATACATATAGAGGGATAGATGGACCGTCATATAGAGGGATAGATGGACAGTCATATAGAGGGATAGATGGGCAGTCATATAGAGGGTTAGATGGACAGTCGAGTAGAGGAATTGATGGTCAGACATTAATTTGACAAAGTCACCAAGGCTTGATAGAAGCCGGGAGACCATAGGGATAACAGGTCATAAGTACCCATACAAGACATCTGCTATGGGGTATTGGTGCATGAACGTAAAAACAGTGGTAAAACACACAGTAAGTGAATAAAATAGCTCAGTAAGTAAAAATAAAAATGACACAGTAAAAAGAAAGTGTCATAAAGGTTTAAAATGCGTGCCACCTGGAAACAGATCATAGTTATGTCAGGTCATAAAGGTTTTAAATGCGTGCCTTTTGGAAACAGATCGTAGGTATGTCAGGTCAAAAAAGGTTTAAAATGCATCTGGAAAAAGACCATAGGTATGTCAGGTCATGAAGGTTTAAAATGCATGCTATCTGGAGACGGATCATAGGTATGTCATGTCATAAAGGTTTAAAATGTGTGCCATCTGGAAGCAGACCATAGTTATGTCAGGTCATAAAGGTTTAAAATGCATGCCAACTGGAAACAGATTGTAGATATGTCAGGTTATATAGGTTTAAAATGTGTGCCATCTGAAAACGGACCCTACTATCTTGGCAGACAACTAATAAAAAGCTGATCAGAGCCTGAGCAACAATGGAGTGTATTTGTAAGACCAGTAAAGCATTGCTTTTCTTAATTAGCATTAGAAGAACCTGCTAATCTTTTGCTGTCTAAAATGCTGGTCATTTATCCACAGTTCCAAAATATAATCCAAAAGCGAGCACCTAATACTAATTTCTTGGCCACATTAAATGATAAAATCTGTATTAAAGCAGGATGTGGGCTTTTTTTGCTCTTGAGCGGCTGCTCTTATATTTTCCAAAGGATAACAACACAAGGGAGTGGAATTAATTAACGGACTTAATTAGAACATTATAATTTCATTATCAATTATGTTCAAAAAGTCAATGTTTTACATAAGGTCGGTACTTTTTATAGGGCACATACTGAATTCTGCTGCTCTACATAAAATCACATCTTGCCTGAAGGTACTTCAGGCCAAAACGAAAGAAAGAGAATTGGATAGATGAATATTACACACCTCATCGTTTCAATCAGAACGTATATATATGGTGGGCAGTCAATACTAATTACGAGTAAACAAAAAAAATCACACCAGTGTATTTATCATCTCTGCGAAGGTCACACAGCTGGGCTTGACTGTATTCGATACAGTCCCAATGCCTCTTTGTAGATCTAATTAAACATATCTACAGTATGTGTGCCTTACTAGATTGCCACAAAGATTTCCCCCGGGGCTGTAAGGAGCCGTTTGGTTTATTTCTCCGGTTAAACTTGAACGCAGGAGCCCTGCCAGGCTGCCTGGGGGAATGAAGCCGAGTGAGAGGAGGAATGGCGCTGCTGAATAGGCAGATTGACAGGGCCAGCCTGCCCTTCTAGTACACTCGAACAATTCTCCACAATGGACACACGCCCAGCCTGTTACCCCCGGCAACGCAGCCCGACAGGGGCAGAGGAGGAAAGGTGTTCATAAACCCGGCCGATGTCTATTATTGGCCACTGGTAATTGACGCCTATTTATATTACCGACCCTGTCCACTTATTTTAAGTATACATTGTATATTCGGAAATATAGTACATATTTAGTCAATACATATATATATATATATATATGTATAATTTCAAAGAACCTTAAACAAAGTCATAGGCAATGCATGTATATTTACTGTTTGAATAATATTGTTTTGTAGGATGTGTTCTTAAATATTGCCTGTCTTCCAATTCCCAATTACTTTGTGGAAAATAGGGAAAATGTACAACATTATTACAAAAAACATATATTACAAAAAAAACATTTATTTTAGCTGTAGTTCACCAGTGCCCTGCGTAGTTTGTGAGAGAATCATTTTGTTTTTAATAATTTAATTAAATATAAGTGCTATTATTGGTGGTATTCTCCTTATCAGTGGATTGTATATGTATAATGTATGGTGGGTATTTGACAGGCAATCGGGTTCAGTATATTTGCCTGTGAAAAACGGGTATGATGAGGTAGCAGTATTTAGGATTTAATGCAAGTTGCATGGATGCACTTTACAAATTAAAATATATATAATTGTGAGTAATTACTTATGAATATATTGGTTTAATCAATTCATGATATCGGGAACAATTACTTTTGCTGCTACATTTTAATTAAATTCCAAACATTTCTAAAATGTAATGGCATCTAAGTGTAAAATTGACTTGCCAGGCTTTCGTTCATTTCGTTCGAGCATATAAAATGAAAAGGCACTTTTAATGTTAATGAATACAGTGTTAATGTGATAACCCTATAAATGATATTGCATGGGTATTAGAAAGATGGCAATACATACCTCAGGACACCATGTCAGTTCTTCCCACATTGAGAGAGACATCATGGCACTATGATTCATTTCTGTTGAATGAACTGCATCCTGTAAAAGAAAAAGCTACATTTACTGTCCACTTTGTTAGGTACACCTAATAAATCTACTTTCCTGTCAGACCAGCATTTAGGTCCATCCACTTCAGGATACCATTCTTCACTCAACTGTTGTAAAGATTTAAGTATTTGTGGCCTTTCTGTCTGCTTGAACAAGTCTGCCTGTTCTCTTCTGACCTCCCTAATTAGCAAGGTGTTTGTGCTTACATAGGGGCCGGTCACTGGATGCTTCTGGTTTACTACACCATTCTCTGTAAACTTGAGAGACTGCCGTGCGTGTATACCCCAGGAGGTCAGTGGTTTCTGACACTTTGGAACCATGTGGCACCAGACATCTTTGCCGGCGTCAACCACTTCCTCATCTGAATGGCTAAACCACCAAAAACACTGTTGAACCACTGTTGTTCAATGGCCAGGTGTACTTTTATTGTGCGACAATATAATTAGAGTATCTAAGTTGGGTAACACAAATGTAGCTATGATATATATACCGCATATAACAGGCGCACATTTAGTCTCATAATGTCTTAAGATATCAGTCGCGATCAAACTTAGACCTTCACAAAAGAGTGAAATACTTCTAAATGATCCAGAGTTCTATCCAGTAGAATTCCGATAAAGCAGGGTCTACTCTTCATCATGCTGAGGAACACTATTGTTGGTGTGACGACACGACCGTGCCTCTCCTAAGCAGACAATAGACGGCCGGGCTTGGCTCCATGCTACCGTAGCCGCGCTGGTAATAGGGTCATTAGTCACGCGTCCACAGGCTGCACTCTACATAAGCCCTGTGATTATGGCCATTGATTGGAGTCTGACAATCCTCTGCGCCCGTCTTGTTGGGGTGGGATTGTTTATGAATTGGATCATTGATAAAAAGATGAAAACTGGCAAAATGGAGTCTGAATGATTTTCCCTTTCAATGGAATGTGCAGAAGATCACCTGGTCTGTTGCTCTGTACGTCTACAGTATAGAACATACAATGTTGTACAGTATAGTGTGGCATTAGTTTGGTTTAGTATAGTGTGGAATTTGTATAGTATTAGTAGAGTTTAGTAATAATATAGTGTACTTATTCTATAGCTGTTAGCGTAGAATAATACAGTATTAGTTAGATTAGTATTAGTAGAGTTTAGTATTAATATTGTGTAGTATAGTTGGCTACTAGTAAAAAATAATGCAATATTATTATAGTATACATTGGTTAGATTAGTATTAATAAAGTGTTGTATAGATGGCTATTAGTAAAGAATAACACAGTATTATTATAATATACATAGATTAGCTTAGTATTAATAAAGTGTTGTATAGTTGACTGTTAGTATAGAATAATACAGTATTATTATAGTATACATGGGTTAAATTTGTATTAACATAGTGTAGTATAGTTGACCTTTATTATAGAATAATACAGTATTATTATAGAATACATAGGTCAGATTAGTATTAGCATACTAGTCCTCAAGGATCAACCTTCTCCATTTTAACAATTGTTGCATTTCTAATAGATATGTTCTCTCCATGCTAGTGTCCTAGTCAAGATCGGCTATAAAATAACTGTATATTAAGAATATAAAGCACCATATGTAAACATTATTGCCAAACTTGGATTCAAAAAGGCCATATTTGGGAGTATTTACAGAAAAAAGTTGTACTGTACCATTTGTATGACATTTTTCATGCTACTTCACTGTCCTCATGTTGAGTATACAGTACTGCCTTCCATCTCCACATGAATGGTCAGTAGGTGTTGAATTCAGTCCCAGTTAACTATCTATAGCTACTATATACACTTGTCATGGCGCCGAAACAAAAACACAGAGATTCTTTCTGTTGACATTGCCAGATATACAGTGTGAAATAATACAAATTGTATTATTTCATATAAATCATTATAAGAAAACGCTTTAGAGTATTCTAGGCATGGTATTTAAAATGTGAGAAACAGATTTCTTTTGACTATTTTATTTTATAATATTTAGAGGACTAAACACACAAATGGATTTGCTGTAAATATTTTTTGTGTTTCATGCAAATGTGATTGATGCAAATCTTGTCTGTTATGATGACTCCTGTCTGCCAAGTCTTAAAATGTTAATATACGCTTCAATAAATAAGGTTAAAATGAGCATGAAAAAGAGAGAAACGTGTGTGTGTGTGTGCATTTCTTAAGCTTGCTAAAGCATCCCCCACACAAACAGATAAAACCCATAGCAAGCTTCTGTCACTCAATTATTATTTTTTTTATCTCTCGCTAACAGTACAGTACCTTCCATCCTGAGCGAGGAATTAAAGCACAATCTCTTTCTCTCTCCATCTCTGAGTGGAGGAAATCGAAGCACAAGGCTGGATTGGCTGAATGAAATTTCCAGATTTGAGTCTCTCCTATGATTAAATTTTATTGTGCGTTGGACAAAAACAACAATGTATCTTTGTGGTCTTCTAAATGCCACTCTGGTGTGATCTGTGCCAGGTCAGATGCCACAAACCCGTGCCACCGGTGCCATTCCACCTCATGCACCACAGCTTCAACGAAAGATAACAAAAATGGCTGACATTTTGTGGCACAATTTTTATCACTTGTCCCTCAGCAGAAGAATCTCCTGTAGCGAGGACTTGGGTGTGAAATCCATTTAGGACAGATTCTGTAAGAAAGCTTGTCATCTCATTTAAAAGACCCCCCCCTCTTAAAATATGGAACCAGGCCTATAGGTATCAACTGTATTACATTCTTTGCCAGCCAATCTGCTGTTTCTTATGTTGTCGCAGGCACTGCAGGCTAAGGCAATTGTTTCCTGTTTGATTTCCTATCTATGTGTGGCAGTGGCAACAACCATATCCTCGGGTAGCAAACAAACATGATTGCAGTGCCAAGGTTGCTCTATCAAAAAAGATAATGTCTGAACGGAAGTACATTAGAGGATTCAGCAAGAACGTCCCCGAGGGTGACAGACAGTTAAGCAGCCCTCGAGTCCGATCCTACCGTTACCATTCTACAGCAGACTTGCTCCTGGCATTGCCTTGAAACAAGACAACTGATCCACTTCCACTGTCTTCATTTACACCATTTTGGTTCTCTACCAAACATTATTCAGCCCATACATTTATGTCTTAGGACAAAACCCAACTTGCAAACACATCTTTGACTTTGAGGACAAAATAGGAGTTAACATCCGATTCTATCATGAGAACAGTGTTTTTCCCATCTCCATACCACTAGCTGTGCAACTGCGATTCTGATTGGTGGTGAGACAAGGTGAGACAATGTGAGATCACATTTTGTGTGAGGTAAATTACCATTTGCTGGTGTAAAAGGACCATAGCGTATAACCCCGGAACTCCACTCTGAACACTAAGGACAGTTCCACAGTGTTGTGTCTTTGCAACACTCTAACCCCATATATTTAGACCTTGGACACCTGGTGGGGGCAATTAATGAGGAGGTCAAACCGAACCCCACCATGTTGGATTCTCCTGGGGTGGAAAGTCCGGGGATAATACTGAAATGTATGCCCTCGATGCTGTGCATAACACTGGATGAGATGACCAAAAGACTTGAATGTGTCAATGTTAATAACCAGAAGTTTGTCTCTTACAATAAAATCCTCCAAACCATGACCAACATTAGCATATTTCCCAGGATGCTTCATAGCATGTAATATTTCTGTAGTCTTTGTTTCAATGTCGTGATTCTGCGTTGAGAGATTACACTGATTGATTGATTGTATGCTACGCAGAAATAAATAATGTATTTTTAAACAAATTACTAATGATATTACTAATTATGACACAACCTCTTTTTTGAAGTGTACATACTGTACAAAGTTTTCCAAACTGTCAGCAAAACACCCACAAAGAGCTTTTAAGAATTCACCTTCCCACCAGTAAGAGATCTTTATATTTAAAAATGTTTTAGAGTGCAATTCCCCAATTTTAGATCTTGGACTAACAATAAAATATAGCATTAAGAAATTGTTTGACCTCCACCTATAAGCTTTTCCAGTCAGTCAATATAAGACTCTGAGTATACATTTTGTCCCATATGACACATTCTTCCCTACGTACAGTAATGCAGCATATGGGATGCTGTCTAAAGCTTAGTCGCTATACAAGTAACATCTGCCATTTTCAAAGGTTTTACAAAGAGTCAAATTGTATCTTGACCTCAGACTGCCACAGAAAAAAAGCATAGAGGTAAAAGCCAAAATTGTGCAAAAAGAAAGGCTTACTGGTCATAGTTTAAGAAACAACAAGGTCTCTACATGTGACGCTCTGTACCAACGTTTGCCAACCCCGTGTCGAGGAGATCTGAGATTTATTTAAAGAGAAAGAAAATCATAGAGTGCAGGTCTCTAACACAAAAATGTCCAGGGACCATGTCCATCAAATGTCTCAGAGTAGGCCAGCTGACGTCGGTTTAGTTTTAATATTTAGATTAAAATCAATGAAATGATATGGACAAGATCCAAGATCACCGCTGAATACAGGCCTAGAGCTTGCTGCTCTGTGGTGGAGAAACACCGGTGTATACGTCAAACAAAGACCCGTCACTCTGCCTGTCCTGTGTCTGTCGAGGCGAGGAGAGAAGAGGCATCTGCCTGGTCTGTCTGCAGAGACCGGTGAAGCGTGAGCAAATTACTCTACGTTGAGACTGTCATACTCTGTCATACCATCTCCTCTGTTCTGTTCTTTAAGATGTCGCCCAGCCCACTGCCACAAGCTAATATTAGCCAGCGCTAGAATTGTTATGGGGAATTTATGGCCTGTAAAAGCTCCTTTGGTGTGATGGCACCTTTGATATGGAAATGTTCTACCTACAACCGTGGCTGGGTTAAGAAGGTCTGGGAAGACAATGAAGAATCAAGGTTCCTTTTGGGGAACCTGTTCTGAAATGCTTCAACAAATTGGGACAGAGAGTGAGAAGTCTTGAAGCCATAAAGCCAATATACACATCATATTGACATATTATAAATCACCCAAGTCATTGAACTGGATGGCAAATGGTTCACTAATACGGCTTACTGAGCTGCGGGACTTTCAGCCAGACAGGTTGTCAAAACAAAATCAGAGAATCTCCAATAATTTTTTTTTTTTGAATTTTGCGTGATTAAAAGTTATTAATATTTGTAATGCCTGTGGAACTATATAAGCAGACATAAATACTGTCAGTGCTCACAAACATTAACCACCTTGCAACTGCGTAACGCTATAACAATAAAATACATTAACTTGAACAATTCAATGTAATCCTTACATAAAGAGAGGAAGGCAACATTGATAATACCCCAGAGGACAGCCTGTTGTTTATCAGCCGGTACAAAGACAGGAAGAAGGGAATTACCTTTAGTATCACCACACACATGAACTGCCAGATGAGAGACACCATCATTGTTCTCCAATAACCCCTCCCACACACTGTCTGGACGGAAATATGCAACAGCGACTACCCCACTACTCTAGTCTCCTACTCTCCTCACCTCGGCTATTTCTCCTCCTCTA
Source organism: Novumbra hubbsi (assembly GCA_016801125.1). Lineage (NCBI taxonomy): Eukaryota > Metazoa > Chordata > Actinopteri > Esociformes > Umbridae > Novumbra > Novumbra hubbsi. The sequence continues at coordinate 21,792 of JACXGK010008413.1, forward strand.
CTATCTCCTCCACTCTCTTCCTCCATCACTGTTAAAGAGTCCAGCTTGTGAACACTCAGTCTCTCTCTCTCTCACACACCAATTGCATTCGCATCACAGAGTATGGGCTTCACACAAAGACTTTCCCTCTCAGCCCATGTGATCATGTGATTAGCTACATGTGCATGAGTCTGGGAACACATGGGTGTCTGTGAGTGTATGACAATGTGTGTGTGTAGGTGTGGATGTGTGAGCATTTGTGTCATGACAGTTCCCCAGGCCAAATCCACATGACAATCAGTGAATGCATGTTGTATGTTTTTTCGTGCACGTCATAAATGTGTGTGTGAGAGCAGGATGGGGTGTTTCGTCATGTTTCACCGGAGGGTTAGCTGCTAGCGATAACAACACCCAGCCCCCCAACACTTCCACCCAGGGTTGACAGACACCAGGGAGGGTGTAGTGCTTGGGTTTAAACGCCCCTGGGGAGCCCCTGGTCCATTATTAATACATCATAATGGCGCTAGGAAATGCAATAGGGGCTTTGCTGTTTAACTCGGACAGGGGAGGTGGGAAACATTGTGGAAGGAGAGGGCAAGCCCCCCCCTGTCTGGTGGGGTTTCTCCCCATCCCCACACTGGCTGACTCCCACACTGGCCGACTCCCCCACTGGCCGACTCCCACACTGGCCGACTCCCC